>JAHDVE020011508.1:0-165441 GCA_022606495.2 Halesus radiatus | reverse complement strand
CGTTATATATATGAAGCGTTTATTTCAAAATAAGAAAGGAGCCACAGAATCGAAGAATTTCGAAGGGATTTTTTTGTAAAGTTTAGTACCATAGTACATGAAGTTATTTGGCCAAATATTTTGTTTGTGGTTCCTTGTTGTAGATGTTTTTAACTTTGAGATCTAGTGTTTCTAATATGTGTGATTATTGTTATTTCTTGTTTTTTTTGTATTTATGAATGGAAAGTAGTATTGTTTTAGAGTATAATTGTTTTATTGACATAATGTTAAGTTTTTCAAAGATTTCGTCAGTGCTAGTTTTTGGTTTACGCCAAAGAAAGTCTTTTTTGTTTGGGCTTGTATCATTCGACGAACGGTGTTATTACGTAGCACTTGGAATTACATATTATTATTTACCCATTTTTATTATTTATTTATTATTATTTACTTATTACTATTTACTGTTTATTATTATTAATCTCAACACAGGGCTGTTCTAGTGAGATAAGTGGCTAATATATTTGTTTTTGTTTTTTAAATTTAACAATAAATAAATACAATTGTACGATAATTATTTGTATAATTAGTTTTACGATTCAGTAGTCACGTTTTCAGATCATAATCTCTAATCAAAATTAGAGCATAGAAGTAATAAAAACTGTAATAATTTTCCACATTTTGTCAAATAAAGGTGAAACCTTTGTAGCTTTTACCGTGCGTTTTCCCATTTAAATAGACCCTAATGCCTATAGAGATAATAATCGCGTGAGATAAAATAATTGGCCAATTTCTGGACCGACCTTTATTTTAAATATCGCCTCAGGGGTGATTTAAAAATACATTATTTTATCTAAACGTAAACAGAGGAAGTGTAACGAAAAAAAAAATATATAACCTAATTCCGATATATTTAGTTTCACACGCAACCGTGACTTCTCTTTAGGGCAGCACCACAAAAAATAGAAAATGCGGATAGTACCTACATAAATATGAACTTTAAAAAAATGTTCCAAAGTACTTTTTTTAAACATTTGGAATATTTGATGAAATACAATCATAATGCAGTGTTTCACTTGTAAGTAGGTACAAATATTGTGTTCTGTCAAAATTGATAGACGTAAAAATTATTATTTAGTGAAATTAATTAAATTCATAACTGTTTTATCAAAATGTAAAGACTTAAATTATTATGTTATTTTCGTAGTAATTATTAACGCCTTGGTGGGCTTTTATATATGTTTTTAAAATTGTACATTATTTAGTGCAGGATACAGAATTTTTTTTAAAGTAGTCGATTAGAAAAAATTGACATGATTCACAGTAAGTATATGAGTGTGTAACATATAATTTAAATTTATCAATATAAAAGTGTATGACACAAAAAAAAAATTAAAAAAGCATCAAGTTGTTAAATGCAGATAATATAAACCAGTCAGTGGCTGCGTTGGCATCGCATTTGCGTTTGACCCAGGCGTTGTGAGTTTTCTTCGGCTGGTAGAATCGCCCATCATATTATAAGCAACAAATACCGCTTACTGTGATGGTAGTAAGAGATTTTCAAATATTGTCAGGTTATTCGTAGCCTGGGAATGTTTACCTTTCTTTAAAAAAATAATTAAATAGAATTGTAATGGTATGATGTACATGGTACATAGTAAAGATATTATTGTGAGAAAAGAAGTAAGTTTTTTTTTTTTTTTTTAAATTGTGGATAATATAAAAATGTACACAAAACATAATATAAAAGTGCATAATTTATAATATAATATATGATTAACAACATAAATATACCCCCAATACGAAAACTTATTACACATTTTTAATGATTACTTATTAAAATTATTTGTTTCATTTCAACATTTTTCGTGATCACATTTTTCATATATAAAACATATGTAACCATCTTAACCACTGTTAGCACAAGAAATTTTGTTGACTTACCTTTTGTTAAACTTCCTATGTATATATATATTTGTATTTTAATTTTCTAAAAATAAAATTAATTTTATATTTCATTATATTTCGTAGCAGGTGGGTTAAAACTTTTTTTTAAATCACCGTTAGCCCCTAAATAATTGTTAAAGATGCTCCTAAAATCGCGAAAAATCAATTCCTTTAATGGCCGATATTTCATAAGGTGAAACAAAAATAAATAAAATACTTCTCATAGGTACTAGATATTTACTAAACCTTTAATTAAAAAACTCAATTTGGATGGGTATTTTGGTCTCCAATCCAAAATTCAGTTTTGTATTAAACAGACACCGCAGCCGTTCCCCTTAATAGTGATTGTCAGTATAAACTTGTAAATATTTTCTTTAGTTTTCGTTGAATAGTATGTAATATAATACAGTTAAATTACTAGAATTTACATATTTCATAAATATACTAGATTTCTTTAAGCGGGACAATAAAATAATTATATAATAATTTAAGAACAAAACCAGTTCTTCGTAATATTGGTGATCCCCCATTGTACTTATCATAATAACCGCACAATCTTCCCTGTTTGGTTTACCCTAAATATTTTGTATCAAATTATAAGTTTAACAATAATTCTAATTAAGCTGCCTAACAAGTTTGTTTCCGCTGAAAGACGGGGGATGATTTTGGAGAAGGGACTTTGCTTTCGGAGACGGACAAAGAACCTTATTATTTTCATTCTTTAGGTTTCGGGCAGAACATTTTATAACTCAAATAAACGCGTTTATCGTCATTTAAATTCAAAGCGCTAAAGATGAAATTTAATTTAAAAATTTTTTATATTTTTAAAAAGTGGTGTACCGGGATCAATATGTTAACTTTTTCGAATAATTACGTAGAGTTTTAAAAATTCTCGTTACATTTGATGATCGGTTAACGCCAATTTTAAATTCTTACATTTGAACGATCCCCGTTTAACGTTGACAATCGGTGGGTTTCAGCGTTTCAAAATTATTTGATCTATTGAATACATACGTTTATTATGCTCGTGACAAAAGCAATTACTGTTATCGACATAGTAGTTTCAAATCATTCATAAATAATTCTAAATCCTTTCTTTGTTCTTTATCAGGGCGATTAAATCATTTAAGAAAACCCACATCTTCGTGAATTTGTTTTCTTCCCAGTTGAATTCTTGCTAACGTGGAGTCGAATCAGGCTGCCATTAAACGTATTTGTTTAAAAACCTTTTGATGATTGGTTGTTACACCGCAATAACAATGTAATCCCGAACTACCTCATACAATGGAGGGGCGTACTTCTTGTGCTTTGGCAAAACGCTGTTTGTTCAAACACACACACTTCCGAGTTACAATTAATTTACGCAAAAAGCCGGCGTGATTCAAACACTTATTAGGACTTGGAGACAGAATTATTCATTTTATAAGATATCTTCTAAGAATCTGTTGGATATATTTTTTAAAGAGTGAGTGATGTCACTCGTGTGATAATGAATTAGTTTCGAATTATGAAATAGTTCGTTAGCCGGGTAGGCAGGATATTACGACTAACAAGTGGTACCAACTTACCCCCTTTTCAGAATAATAATTCCTACGTTGTAAAAAGGAATATACTCATATTATTATCCACGGGGTATAAAGCTCATTTAGAAAACTCATTGAAACTTTTCAACCCTAAAAAATTAACTAATTTTTTTTTACATTGTCTCCACACAGGAGGACCCGAGGGAAATAATTTCCCTCAAAGCCGATGTCATCTTTGGGGATGCTGTGTGGAGGGTCTTTTAGAGGATAGGAAGGAGCGAACTGGGTCTTGAAGAGACCCATGTTGTAGGATGGAGGAAACACAGAGGGCGGCAGATCATTCCACAGCCGAGCTGTTGAACACGAGAACGAATCGTAGAAGCGACCCGTTCTCATTGGACAAATGTCAACTGTATATAAATATTGGGCGCGCGTTTGGCGTATTTCCCGAGTATACACCGGTGCCGAAGGGATCAATGACGCCAGATCCTCAGGGCATCTTCCATTAAAATATCGGTAGAATAAGGACAGCATTCCCACCTGACGTCTGTGCTCCAAAGATTGCAATCCGTTTGTTAAGATGGGCGAATCTATCAAATGGACCTCCCGTTTCTGCACAGAGTCAAGGGTTTTTTCGGATATTTCTTAAATCTTGTGAAATTATTAATTGTTAATATGTGTAATATTAATAAATAAAATAAGAAAAATTTCTGATTATTTTCACGAAATCAAAACGACATAATTTTTGTCAAATAAATCACGGTTTTTCCACACACATTTAAATTAATTGCCTTAATATCATTCAAGTGATGATAAAATAATAAAGTAAAACCCACCATCATTAAAAGCGGGAAAAACAGATTTCAACTGTAAGTACCTCACAAAAGAGAGAATTTTAATTATAACAAATATTTTTATGAATCGATATTTACCGTAAATATTAGTAATTCACTTCAAACACGATAAAAATTAAAATTGGAGGGGGGTAAATAAGTTCGTATTAATTTATTTTTTATTTATTTTATTTTTTTTGGAAAACCAACAGTTTACAATAATTATTATGTACGATAAATATTTGTAAAAAAAATTAATAATAATAAGTCATATTGTAAGTCGTCGCAATATGGCCTAACCACAGTTTGAAAATTGCTTTGTATGCCGAAATAGCTGTCACAATAATAAAAACTAAAATACGTGATGAAATTTTTCTTAAACAGGAAATCAGTTTCATTGGCCTATCTGAGGTCTAGGAGTCGAAAGGTCTTACGTAAAATGGCGATATAAGTTTTAGATCACATTAGTTTCGAGAAATTATCTGTTCAGTCGTCCACGCAATCAGTCTACATTTTCCTGGGTTTGCTTTCGAAACGATTCTGCCGAAGTAACGACCCTCTTTTTTTTCTTATGCATTTAAATCACTATAAACTAAAGGTAGATATAAAACAGAATAAAAAATTCTTAATTACAACGAAAAAAAAAACACATGTATCAACAAGAATAAATGTACGACCATCGTTACAAGATCGTATTAATTACTTTTACTTAACTTTCTCTGTCCCTCAACGCAAGTGTTCTCACAAAAACTTTTTATACGTACATTTAATCAGATTCTAGTGTATCATAATACTTATTTTTATAAACAATAATTATTAGCCTGAAACACTCATCCAAATTGAAAAAAAACCTTTCCGAGCAAAGATAAATGTCGCCGACAGGACTCGAACCTGCACCCTTCTGATGTCCGGTCAGATGCTCTACCGTTGAGCTACGTCGGCTTATCGCAAACCCGCCAAGTTAATCAATATATACTAGTGTTTCATTCAATAATTACTGTTTTTATTATATTTTCACTGTAAACAACCAACTTTATTAGTATGAGAAAGGCTTGTAACGGCTAAATCCCTCAAATAGATGGCGTCGAGACAAATTATGTCTACATTTTATTGGTGAAAATTGCTTTGACTTGTCAAATATTTATTAATTGATAAACTAAAGTTCTTAAAAACTTAAGACAAGATTTTTGTGCATAGTGCATAAACATAAACATTATAAAACTGTAACAATTATTTTTATAAACAATAATTATTAGCCTGAAACACTCATCCAAATTGAAAAAAAACCTTTCCGAGCAAAATATCATAATACTGCTGGCTTCGTACAGTTGAGATTTTTGTATGATTATCGCTGAACAAAATAACCAGAAAGATATTTCCCACGCCCGGTTTTTTGCTAAAGGACTTAAAAACGAAAGAATGGAATACAAATAAAATTTTATATTGAACGCCGAAACAAAAAAGTGGCAGAAAGACTGCGTTTGAACTTTTTTAAAGCCGAAGGCTTTCTCATCCTCAATAGCTGCGGTAGGGATGGTACACCCCTCTTAATGGATACCCTCAGGGACTTTTCCTATGCCGTAATAAGGTATTACTTTGCTCCTTAAGGGGCAAAATTGACTAATTAAAAAAAAATTAAATGCGGTATAAGCAAAGACAGCAATCTCCAACATCCTAAATTATTCTGATAATATGAACTCTTAAATACGAAACTTTTAAAAATATAGAATTATTATTTTTTTATGGGAAAATTTAATGACTAAATACAAACCTTATAAAAAAACACCTTTCGTGATATTAATAAAAAAAACTTATTTCAAATATGTTAATGTATTAAATCTGAAGAAAACAGTATTTATATGTTTTTTTGAGAATTTTTTTCAAATGGGACAACGTTACTCCTGACAAAGAAGTAAATGTGAAAAATACTATGATATTTTCTTATTTGCGTGTTATTAAAACTAATTGTTTTTGAATGGGGAAAAGTTAATCACGCGATCGTTATCTAACCGGTAATATCGTCCTGCCTCAAATTACGAAAATCTATTCTATAAAATTCAGTAAGTAGGTACTTTGTCAAGATTTGTTTTTCTTTTTTAAACGGACAAAAAAGACAATTTTTGAATTTCTCCAACTACCACCATAATAACCAGAAGGTGTTTCTTGTACAATAATGGAGGAATTGGCCAGGAGAGGAATTAAACCCATCACGCTTGGGTGAGAACCAAATGCATTCGTTAAATCAGCCACAAAACGGACATATTAGCAACAAAAAAAAATTATTTTGGGAAATGTTACCCCGTGAGGGGCAAAGTAAGGCACTCATATTGTACTCACCTACCTAACAGGTTCCATCGTCCTGCCTCGGATTATGGAAATGGGTATGAGAATCGGAGGGGGTATTCCTGTAGCACCAGCACTGCTGTTCGCCGCGGTAAATTATTAACGGGTTTGTCTTCAGCCGGAATTTTATTGGCGAGCAGATAAAATGATATGCGAGTACGAGCGGGTCCAACATAAATTGCCCGTGTAATTTTAATGCTGGGAAAGCAAATATTCGCAGATAAACGGCCAGGGTAACTAACTACTCTTATTGTCTCTGGTAAAATACTATTTTTCGTAGAGAATACCTATAGTTTGTGAATTAATTATTTTCTACCGCACGTAATTTTTTTTTATTGTAACCGCTGTTCGTAGAGGGAAAAGTGGTTTATAAAATAGGAATAAATAACTATATTCGATATCTATACTATTTGAGAAATGCGTTCATCCGCTTTATGGCGGTAAGGACAATATATATTAATTTATTTTTTGTTTAACAGTACTAAATTTGATTAACATTACATTTAAAAAAAAAAGGTAAGAATTAACCCCGTTTTTTTAATTTAAAAAAATCGGGAATTTGATTAAAAATTCTTCAAAATTAGGTAACACAAGAACTGTTGAAACATTTTTACGGTATCTTAAAAGATTTATAAAAAAAAAATTTTTAGTCGTTTCTTGAACAAAAAAAAAAGATTTGAATTCAGCTAAAGAAAGTTAAAAGTTAACACTTCCCTTACGGTGCTAAAAAATTATTCGAGCTCCGGTGATGTGTACTCCGTATACATATAGAATTATATATTTTTTAAGTTGGATGAAAACGAATAATTTACATTTATTACTTAAGTAAATCATTTTATTGAAGTGCATATGTAAAATGTTGTGTATACGTGCTAAAACGAGGAAAAAACCTTGGCCGCATAAAATGCGTGATACGTTCATTAGACGATACAAATATTCCTCTGATAAAGGATGTTATAGTAACACATTCTGAAAAGTTTTATGCCAGTCTAGACGGACATGAAAACCCATCAATAAATACTCTCGTAAAATACAGCGAGAATGAGATATTTAAATGCAGAAAACCAAAAACAATCCTTCGTAAGAAGTGAAATCCTACCCCTAAAGTTGCGGTATGGTTATTTAGTCTCGGTTAATCCACTCAACAAAACATCAACAAAGATTCAAAACTAAAGAATCATTAGATAATCATTTTAATTATGCTAGAGTCAGTAAACTTTTAGTCTTGGAATTCTGTATACCAATCACATCAAAATCAAAATACAACCAGCGGACCGTCTGTTAGTAATGACGACCGCGTATGGTGGCACGGTGAGCGAAACCCCGTACCCTTCTTGCTCACTACCGCACAACTCGGTAAGTTATCAACGTACGCAGACATACATATATATAAACTCTTTTTTTCCTGATTTATCTACAAATTTTTTTTTTCTGTTGCGTTCGTTAAATACTCACATATTTTAATATATAAATGTATCCCTGAGAAATACCTAAAATATGAACTCTACGTTTAGTACATTTACAGAGATATATAAATAATTAGATATGATATCTATGGAAAGATTTCCATGCTGTTCATATTCATCACATTGAATCTGTAAAACGACGCTTCTTATGTGGAATTGCGTGGAGATTAAGGCGAGAAAGAGGTGATTACTCCTATGTTGAAATTAAACATACCATAAACATTTATATATTAGAAAAGCGTAGGAAAAACTTTGATCTTATTTGAATTTTTTAAATAATTATTATTGACTCATCTTCTTTGTTGCAACTCATTCAGTTCAACATTCCTTGCCGCAGAAACAATAAATTGCCTTTCCTCAATAAATATTCTACTAATTATGGGTACCATTCTTCACTGTCCAGAATCTCGAGATTTGTTAACTCAAGCTAGAGCCGTGAAATTTTTGTTACCAGTCTAAATAATTTTTGAAAGGCTTTACAAAATTATAGCTCGAAGATTATCATTTATAATGTCTAAAATCACGGACTATACTTCAAACTTTGTTCATGCTTTGATTTAAATGTTCTATCAAATATGTATTTTTGTTATATAATTGAAAATACACTTTGTATATACCACTTTATTTAAAATATATAAATATTTCTACATGTTTCGATAGCAATGCTATCATCTTCAGGAATAAATGAATACATAATGTGTATGTTTGTCATTGCTTCATTCTTGTATTTTGTATGTGCTGTTCTTTTTCTGTAGCTCTTGTTTATTTCATTTCGTGTTATGTATTTTGTGTAATTGGACATTCGTCCGTAAATAAAAAATAAATATAAGTCAAATCAGTTAACAGCGCCCAGGAAGGAAATGTTGTCCATCTTAAAATTTAGTTCCCTGTTATTGTCACTACTTAAATGTGAGGGTGGAAAATTCGAGAACAATATATTCTATAGTAGACTTAAGTATCAAATAACTACAACCTGTAATAATGTGAATGCGCCTTTTCGCTGGTATTATTATTACTAAGCGGCGTTTAATTTTGTCCAATTAAAACACTAACAGTAAAGTAAATACACAGTAAAAGGGTTTAGATGTCCACATTTTGCTACCCCTATTATCTTGGAAATTATTATTTTAATATTGTATGTTTAAATGGATTTGTTGTAATCATCTAGATGTAAACGGTTCTTTACACTAGTGACCAAATTCCTACATAAATTTCGAGAGAAGATCTTAGCATTAAATTGCAAACAAATTGAAAATTTAGCCAATAAACAAACACAATAATTTTTCTGTCTATTTCCAGGATAAAACTGATCTTATTTTATATTCGCTAAATACCGTTTAATACACAAGTAAATTTAATTGGTCTATTCTTAAAAATATATTTAATTTTGATTCAAAAGTATTTTTATATGATGTGCCCTGAAGATTTTTTTATTTATTTAATAATAAAGATATATCTTAACAGCTAATTACAAAAAAAGTATAAATCTGTTTAACAAAAAGTGCCGAACTCAATAGAGAAAGATTTATCGTGTTTGGGTTGGGGAGCAGCGCTATTCAGCGATAGTAGTGGTATGTATAGAAATAAAAGTACATCAAGAATTTTTTATAGATAAAGTTTGTATTATTGTAAATGATAGTTGCTACAAAATAGAAGACTAAAGGTAAATGATACTAGAAATGCAACAATAAGGCGCATACATAAACACAGTACATACATATTTCGAAAGGCCTGATCGAATAATAATAATATCGATGAAGCGGTAGTGAATCGAATGGTCGTTTTACCTCTGAACCGACTAAGTTGTTCAAAATTTATTTAACGAATATTAGGTAAAAAAAAATATATATATCGACAGAAAAATTAAGTATTTACATTTGGATTCAGAATGGAATTTTCCAAATTTTTTTCAAAATAAAAATTTAATTTTTGATTGAATCACAGATTTCGAAATAACCTTTGGTAGAATTTGGTCACAAGTGTGGAGGATCGTGTCTGTACATTGAGCATCTGCACAAGTAAATTGAAACATATGTAACAATTATTATTTTTATAAACAATAATTATTAATCTAAAACACTCATCCAAATTGAAAAAACCTTCCGAGCAAAGATAAATGTCGCCGGCGGGACTCGAACCCGCACCCTTCTAATGTCCGGTCGGATGCTCTACCGTTGAGCTACGTCGGCTTATCGCAAACCCGCCAAGTTAATCAATATATACTAGTGTTCCATTCAATAATTACTGTTTTTATTATATTTTCACCTGTAAACAACCAACTTTATTAGTATGAGAGAGGCTTGTAAAAAAAAAAAAAAAACATATGTATTAAAAATTAGTAATATTTTATTCGTAATTAGTATAATTTTCAAGATGTCGATTTATCGAGGTTGGGCAACTCGCATAGAGATAGTTGTAGTCCCAGAAGAAACAATATATAGAGTTTGTATACTACTATAGAGGCGAGCTGGGCGATCCACCAATATAAGTAAAATAGCAAATAGGGAAAAAGGTGTTCGACTCGGTAACAAAAACCAAATATATTTTGGTAATTTAGTTTGACCCTTTTATAAATGTTTTATAATTTGCTTTTATATATATATTATAACATGTGTGGACGGCTGCTTGCTAGGCTGGTAGTAAAATTGATGTCACGTGACATTTGCTTGCAGACCGTCGAAATTGTACGTCACGGCAGGTCTCTTTATTCTGACGTCAGTGATTGTAGTAGAGAAAAATCAATAAAGTTCTTATTGATTTTTTGGGCGGCTAGTGATTTTTTTAAATTAATATTTTCGTGGTTTTATTAATAAACAAGCTGATGTGTACCCAGCCTTGCTCGGGATTTTTTGTTTTTTTGGAATAAAGTTATGAAGTTGAGAATTTTTGACTATCGCTCGGGTGCCTTAATTGATTTGAAAGAGAGGGTAATGCCTTGTTATGACTATTACTATCTCTAAACAAAGAAACAAAAAAGATTTATATGAAAATTTTATTTCATCCCAAACATTAATATTTTTAAATATATTTAAATAATAAAGTTCTTAGGTAGGTACCTACTTGTGTTTGCCATTTTTAAAATAATCTACACAAACAAACCTTTTTTTTTAATATGTAATCTGTGGCTAACCAAAGTGGAATATATATGGGTTACTCTCAATGCAACAGGTTCAATGTTTGTCATATTAATTTTAAAACGTCATACCAACAGTTGTACATATTGGATTTCATTCAAACTACTCTCTAAATCTTTTCGGCACTAATAAGAACAGACTACGCTATTTTCAGTGAAACCGGTAAAGTAATTTTCGAGAAAATCAAGGAGAGACAGAAAAAGAATCATTTTTATACATAGAGTAGATTTGAAAAGAATTCTACAACAAAACTAGTCGAAAGCCTCCGCCGTTTAGGTGTGCTCAAATTCGCACGCTTAGCGCGAAATAGAAACAAACCTTCTGAAACACCGTGTGGTCTTAAATTCAACATCTCCGCGTGTCGAAATAAACTATCCGTACGTGAGATTTCATCAGACAGGAGTGTTTATTACTTCAATGTACTAAACTTACAAGTTGAGGAGAATTATTATCCTGAGGACGATACGCAGTAATATGCAAACCGGGACAGAGTCCTGTATTGTCTTTACCCGGTAGTCCGTGATATTATAGAGGTGAAACCACTGAATGGATAGGCCGATAGAAGTATGTTGTAATTATGTGCGTACGTCCAAAATATAATCAATTTTTCCTTACTTCTGTTGAAATTCAACAAACGTTTTCAAATTTCGAATTTATTTGTTGTACAGATAAAGAATTCCATTGACATGTTTGGAGCCTAGGTGATTAAAAATCTTTAAAATGGTGTTTTTTTTAATAACTTTTTGAAGCTTATAAACCTCTTTGTAATATTCAATATTTGAAGAAGATAATATTAAAAAATTATAAAATCGAAAAAAAAAAACAGAAAATAAAAAAGGTATCAGTCGCATCTGGGAATCGAACCCAGGACCTCTGTCTCATCGGGACAACCGCTCTACCGACTGATCTAATGAGACCATTTCACTTTACGCCATCCTCATCGATTTCATACCTCAAATTCACGACTTGTCAATATTATCCTCCATTTTAAATCCCATATTATTGGGTTCGATTCGCAGATGCAACTGATACCTTTTTTTTATTTTCTCAGGCTTTTTCGCTATCTTGTTTCATTTAGGATTTGTTAATATTACCTTCTTCGATGAACAAATATGTTTTTTATTTTTTTTTTTTATTTGGAACAATTTAACTTAGTGATAACAGTTGTTGCATATTGATAGAAGCAAAAGGTCTTAAATCCATTTAAAAAATATTCTCATCATGCGTTGAGTAGTGGATATAACCATAATATATAATTATAATAAACTAGAAAAGAAAAATATTAGCAACAAATGTAAGATCCAGTAAAATTAAATTCAATTTTCATACAACTTTTTTTTTGTATATTGGCCGTAGCTTCTTCAGGACAGTATACTACTAAACTAAGTATCATAGATTGTTACAAAAGGGTGGGCGGAAGCGATCGTTGTTCGTTTATGGGTTTTCTTTAAAATCGAATTGAGCGCATTTCTAAGCATTTTCTGTTCAGTGTGTTAAGCGCCGTGGATATTGCGCCGTGGGGTAGGGGAGCGCGGCAAAGTGCTGGGGTGGTTGGTGGGTGGGAGGGTTGGAAATCTGACCCGGTCACGTCTCCAAGCAAGACGCTAAATGCATAGAACGTGACGAATAGAGAAAAACAGAGAATATCAAATAAAATAAATTCGGAAGAGGGTTGAATAACCCTCGCAAACGGTTTATTAAGAAACATCGGTGCGTACTCAATTCTCATAATGTCAGATATCGATAAATCCACTTCTTCGATTCTGTGGCTCCTTTGTTATTTTGAAATAAACGCTTCATATGTACCTATTACAAAACTCTTTGTTTTATAAGGGCCAGTGCTCATAGTAATATTCTTAATTTACTCATTGGACAGAAAGCCATCTTGAAAATTATACTTACAGTCCCCGTATGAACTAGCACTGACGAATTCTTCAACAAACTTAACATTGTGTCTGAAAAATAATTTTACTCTTAAACAAAACTACTTACATTCATAAGTACAAAAAACAGAAATAATAAAAATCACACATATTAGAAACACTAGATCTCAGAGTTAAAAACACATACAACTGGAACCATAAACACAACATTTGTCAAAAAACTTCTTATACTGGTACTAAACTCTACAACAAAATACCACTATCCTTGAAAAATCACAACAATAATAAATTTAAAAATCAAATAAAACGCCGGATACTCCTATGTTACATAGGGAGATCTGAAATAGAAAACATACTAACAACAAATACAGACAAACACCGAAACCACTCAACTGCATTTAAAACACCTCACCTTACAATTATTTCTTTTCATATTTTGTAAATGAAATCCTCAGCACGGGAAATACCAGTGAGGATATCACTATTTGTTATTTTGTTAGAAAAAAAGAAGATAAAAAACATTGTTATTATTATTATTAAAAAAAAGAATTATTATCAGAGTCATTATATCATTATGATGTTTTTTTCATTATATTGTAAAACATATATTTTTTGTAATACCGTACTGCAACCAGAGGTCCAGTAGGATAATGGCACCCCTAATTGGGGTATGTTGAAAGGTTGAATGAAGTAGAGTGACGAAATAAATAGGAAAGGGGCAAGCTGAGAAACACCTGCATTTTTCGATCGCTTCAAAACTAAAACAATTTCATTCAGCGTTTATATTCTGAATGGTGGTTTTTGACCACGGCATAACTAAAAGTATGTAATATTTTCGTACCGAATACTAAAAACATGTTATTTGTATGTGAAGAAACACATCACATTTATTATTAAAAGAAGCGCGCGCTGGATTTCAAACCACGCAACTTCTCCATCGGTAACCAAGAAACTTAAGCGGTCGTCCAAGGAGGTGGTCAACTGAGTGCATACTGTCGTGCTATGTATACAAAATACTAAGCCTAAAACTGGTAGTAAAGTCATGTGGAATAAAAAGATACTAGTCTGTGCAGAAATGCCAATAAAACATATAATACTTCATATTCTATGCAATAATGCTATGTAATGTAATATGTTAAAACCCAGATGGGCGTGTAATCAAATAAATAAATGTATATAATTTTTGTAAATTGTCCTTAAATACTTAATCTTTTCATATCGTACGTATATTTAAACATACAAAGATTTCAGAATTTTTTCCATCCTATTTTGAGTGAATACAAATTGTCGGTTTTCGTTTTCCAATAAGGTATTTTCACTGTTTTTTTTTATTGTCAAAAAAGAAGAAATAAATTACGATAATGACGGAATTTTTATTTTATTTTTATGTTTACGAATAAATTTGCGATAACGGTTTAAAATGTCCCATTTAATTTACCGCCAAAACGACATTTGTTCGTGAATATGATGTTGTTGACGTCACGCCGGCCAACGTCGGTGAATGTCGTTACACCTGCCAGTAGCGTTATTTACCTCATGATGACGTAGAGCAAGTTCGAACCATTTCGGAATGTGCGGTTTTAGATCGTTTTTAATTTAATAATTACGAATTAAAATTTCATTTTTAGTACGACGAAAAGAAATAGAAAAATAAACTTTAAATCTCCGGTAAAACGGTATTTATAGTTCATGAAAATACCATATTGGAGGCATTACTGGATTTGGCGCTATTTTTTTCACTAGATTTTAGCTACTCGTTCAGATAGTCATGTTTATATTTTATGTTAAATCTCAACTTTCGCACCCTTTGAATAAATAAAAGTTTTTAAGCTATGTTTTCATTCTTTAATTTTGTTGAACAATTTTTTGAATAACTAAAATGTTACAAATATTACAAAATTAAATTTAAAAAATTGTATATAGTGCATGATTTGTCATTTTTTGTAAAACTGAAACGCCTTTAGAGATCTAATGTTGTTTCAAATTAAAGTAAGAATAACTTCTAAAGAATTGAAAAAAGATAGTGTATGTAATTTAAAAAAAAAATCTACAAGGTTTTATCAAGCATCAAATTTGTTCAATAAAATCACTTCCAGTTTTAATTCAGGCCTGAAAAGGCTAATAATCATATATTTTGCAATCAGAAAAAAATACATTCAAGTAAAGCAGTTTTATTTCTCTCCCCCTTCATCCTCTTCGTAAATAAGGCTTGATATTTTTATAGCTTTCCGCCTCATCAAAGGTAAATCCGGCGGTGAGGTCTTTCTCTTGCCTTTGAAGTGTTCGAGAGCCCTACCCTGCTGGGTAGCTGACTGGGTACTGACTCACGGGGGCGATGGATGTGGCATTTTGCCGCACAGTTTAGACTACCTACTCCTGTACTCGTCTACCTGGCGGGTATCGGCCCACTTGCCTCTTGACGAAAGCTCCGAGCTTAGTCAAAGCAAGTGTTTTAGGTAAAGCGAGAAACTTACGATATCAAGCTTATTAATCATGATCCAATTGCTATACTGTGTTGAATTTATCAAAGATATAATTAATAATTTTGCTATCAAGGCTAACATATTTTAATAACAATATTAATGTTAGTAGGGCAACCAATTTTGAAGATTTAACTTCCACTATTGATGACCATTTATAAAATAAAATAAAAAATAAAAAAAACAGAAAAAAATAAACGATACCATGCTTAACGTAATGATAATTCAGGGAAAGATTGATGATGGAAAATGTAGTGGAGCTGGGGGTATAACGGGCACCTGGGGCATAACGGTCTCCCGCTTTTTTGGGTACTAGCGTATTCCGCTGTTTGGATGTATTCCTCCCGCGGCCAGTAGGAGCGCATACAAAATTTGAAAATATGTCATTTTTGCAACAAAAAAATCCCATAGATTCTCATCTACCGATTTTTGCCGTCAATCTACCGATATCAGGTGGGTTATGCGCGCGCATATTTGTGCGGCGAAAATTTACGAAACGTGATTGACTTGACATTATTATTTTTAGTATTCTATATATTCCTGATGAAGAAAGCAACGCTTTCAAAACATATCTGTGTGTATTAATAAAGTGGTGAATAAGAAGTATATATTTTAATTAATTTATAAATAAATACATATTTTTTCTTGAGTATAGTTAGAATGCAAAGAACAATCTATACAAGAGAAAATTAAAATATTGCTCTATCGTACTCAAATATGAAAATATGTCAATGGAACTATGTCAGCTATATAGAGCTACTGTGTACTCCTCATTACTTTATTGTTCGTTTAGAAGAAGAAAAAAAATAAAAACAGAGGATTTAATTTTGGTCAAAGCCAGGTAGCAATTACAATTTTTTCACATAAAATATTACCACGAGTTTGCTTTACTTAACAAATGATCAACCGGTAAGTGGCCGAGTTGATAAATGTGTCGGATTACCACGCAGGCGTCGTGAGTTTAATTCCTCCGCTGGCTTATTTCCCCATCACGACACAAGCAACATTTCCGCTAAGTATGATTGCACCAAGAGTTTTTTTTTCCAATACTGTCTAATTAATCGCAACCCGAGAATATTTGTCTTCCTTTTGAGAAAGTTTAATTACCGCAAGTGCTCGGTTACCTATAGATTCTAACGAAATTGTTACAAGTTGGTACACAATATTTGTCTGCTCTCGGAATGGATGTACGTTAAATTATTAATTAAATAAAAAGCTGGGTTGTTACTTACCGAAAAAGATTGAGTCGGCTTCGTCAGTAAACATTTCAGTAGTGCTGTATTTATGGAGCAAGAAATAAAAGTGAGGCGAAGTCATAAAAAGGAGATACGAGTAAGGATGAAAGCCATTTACGCAAATTATGCTTGCGTGAATTATATATTGCACACGTCCTTCTGAAAAACATGTTGCCACAGAGAGCTATAGAGGTTGTATTTTTAGTTAACTCGAACGGGTTTAAATCAGTTTACTAATATATTAAAATCAAGACTTGTTACACGAAATGGTCCAAATTTGTCGCTATTGATAAAATTCTGGTAAGATTTCTGAATTCTGAGCAATAAATCGAAAAAAATTACGAAACCCGCTTCGCTGCCCAACAGATGTATATTTTGTTAACCGGCTTTCATGTACTTCCAATTGATATTCACTTAATCTCATCTAATTAATCCTCTCTAATGCAAGAAGGTGTTAAGCTAACAAAATTAATTTTATTTCACGAAAATCGACAGAAAGGGGTATTATAGTAGCGGTGTTGTAATTTAGTTTTTTTTTTCATGCAATTTGTAGCTTAGGTCTTCGATTGAATCTTGTAAAACTTGCATTGATCTATCCATCAATAAACTACTAGTGCAGTTGAACAGCTGGTATTGTTCAAGTAATATACAAAAAATCTACCACGTCACATAAGACTCGAAAGAGTTGAATGCAGTTACTACATCAGTGTTTTTTCAACTGTATACAAATACACACAAGACAATTTGTTTCCACACCAAAATCTTATTTCCCACGGTAGCAACAATTTGTGCCACTTTAAGGAACATGGGGATAGAATGTAGAATGTAGTGAAGTAAGAGGGTGATATACTCCTATGTTGGGCTTTGGAAATAGGGGAGTATCGTGACAGGAGCACAGGAAGGCGAGGGGATGTAAAAACCTGGTTCTATTGTGTTTGAGGAATAATCGTTGTTTATCTTTTTAACTGATGCAAAGGTACTGCAAAAGCGTGCCACATGCCGTCTCCGGTTGTAGTGGGTTTGCTATGGAGTAATTAATAGGGGTAGAATCGCGATTCCGTTACTAATTATGGTTTTTGTATTTCAAAAGTTTCAGGTTGGTAAAGGTTTTATGGTTAGGTTATTGAATGATAAAGATTGGATTCATTTAATTACTATGATTAATAAAATCAGAAATTAACTCGCTGTTACTGTAAGGACCGGCATTTTGGTTCAGATATGTCCATTGCATTTGACCGTAATGCTTCTTTGATGTTATTTTTGATCTAATGATCTTTTTGATGTTATTTTTGGTGGAATGATTTACTAAAATGTCTTTTAAGACACACAATATATTCTAAAATTGACAATTAGTATTTCAATCATTAAGTGTCTCAAATTAGGTTGTATTAAAACGTTATTGAATATTATAAAAATGACTTATTTTCAGTACCATCGCCTGAAATGGATATGCAGAACGTTGCGTTGTTTGAAATAGCTCTTAAAAAAGTCTCTGTTAAGTACCTACATAAAAAAATAGTTACAGTCCATCTTAGTTTTCTTTACATTGCTGCGTAATTCTTTTACCGCGCTACATCCCCCTTACATGGGAAAAAAGCGGACTATATCCAACGGATAACAAAAGTTTAATGCACTTTATTTGTTCTTTGTTCTGTTAAGACGGCTAAATTTGCTGTCCCAACTTTTCGAAGCAGTTCCAGGTCAATTAGTCCGTCAGCCCCAAATTGATTGATCTAAGATTCTCCGCCTTTGCTCTGTTTCCTCAAAACTTCGTATTTCCATTAACTCCTGTAGTACACCCAGCATGACCCTACCCTTCGTTTCTTTGAGGCTTCCCTTACATTCTTAGAATCGTAATAATTAGTCGTGGATGAATAAGATACGTTTTTGAAAAATATCGGTGTTTACGACTGAGAGCATTTCAAATATTAATTGCACATTTTTCAGAAATATTATCAATATTCAAGAGTATTTTGGTGATAAAAGAAGATCATTGATATTGTATAATGCTGAATTGTGTTGGTACTTTCCGATATCGTTAACTGCTCGATTACACGATGTTTCAGGTAAAAAATACTATCTGGAAGAGCGGTAGGTAGCTATCGGAAATAAGGCTGATATGGAACTGGCTATCTTATGAACAATTATTGTCGGATGGTTAACAATAATTGGTGCGATGACTCAATATTTTATTTATTTATAAGAAACTAACTAACTAACTAACCATCCGACCGCCAAACAACTCGATCTTGGCATACACTTTTTGCTTCATTCACATTCATACATTCTCTTCTATTATTCCGACTTCTGACATGGCCCGACTCAAGTATATGATTCACTTGATCGAGCCATGTCTTTCTCGGACGTCCCCGGCTTCTTCTTCCACCCACTTTCGCGTCATACATTCTTCTTCAAGAAACAAACAGCTTTTAATACAAATGAATGTATATATATATATACAAAGGAAGTTTAACAAAAGTTAAGCCAACAAAGTTTCTTGTGCTAACAGTTGTTAAATACAGATGTTTTATTTATGAAGCTAACAAGATAAAGAAAAAAAAAACAAAATAAGAAAGAACGGGGGAGAGGAAGAGGAAGTTGGGATCGGGATAGGAAAAACTCTCGATACATTTTATACTCGTGCAACAATTTGTGGTTAACGTTTTACTTCGGTTCGATATTTTGAAAGGGTATTATGAAGAATGTTGATATTATGAAATTGTGTGTTATATTGCGCACAAATACGGAGAATGGGAGAATTTATCCTAAGATTGGTCCTGCATGAAGGCAAATAAAAAAAATCTTGTAAGACATAAAAAATATATACGGTTAATATATCGTTTTCCCTGTAATAACTCCTGAAATAGCAAACAGTTTTTAAGCGTTTTATAGTTGAAGCTTTTTAAAATCCAAAATGTTTAAAGAATATCAACAGATACTCTTTCAATGGAGGAAAGAAAATCTCCAGCAATTAGATAAAAATTCCCTGGAAAGGATTTCTTCCATAGAGCATTAACCTTCCTTGAAAAGCAATGTGGAGGAAGAGCTTTGAATAATACAGCAAATCACGTTGGTTACATTGATTAGTTTTCGTTTCGGAAAAAGATAAAACATTTAGAAAAGGAACTGACTTTTTTTAACATTTCTTTGTTAGTGAAACGTTTTTCTGTTCATATGAAAGTGTATGCAGTGAATAGATGAAGAGTTTTTTCAAAAAATTTAAATGTTAAATTGAAATTCATGTACGATACTTATTTGGATGAATTGAACCGGAACAGATGCTTATATTTGAAAATCTATTGAAAAATATTTTCGCTAACCATAGCTGTTATTCTAATATTTTTGATTGGTTCAAAAATATCTCATTTAACAAGGCACATAAAAATTCACTATTAGTTTCAAAGAAAGAAATAGATTTAGGAGAACAATTAGTGGCTATTCTAATATTTTGTAAAATGTGAAAATTACACTCGATAAAGAATACAAATAACACAATATAAGTATAAAATATTGCAGGTTTAATTAGGTGTATTGAAAATGATTTATGTTCAAAACTAAAACGTATTTTGAACTTTATGATGTTACGTATTTCTACAACTGACAACCGAGAATTTATTTAATTTTATTTTATTTACAAATTTCGGCATATGCGAGTTACATGATATTTATTTAAAAGAGCCTTTTTGAATGCGATAAAATTCGTCGAAAAACAGTCAATATCGGGTACTGCTGTACAAGTCAGGAATTAATCGGCTAACAAATCCGAAATTCACCCCGTCACGTCATTTCCAGCATTGAAACAAAATGTCCGCCACCCCCACAGGTAATATCAACCCCTCCCGTCCCTCTCATACCTCTGAACCCCTATACTTCCCTTCTATACCTCTCACCACCCTTCATCCCCTGGGCGTGTAATTGCACGAGAATGAGTGCGGCTACCTGCCGCCTGCCGCTCCCCGCCCCTGCCGCCTGGGTGCCCCCCGCGGAGCCCGAATAATATTCCTTGAAAGCCTACTTTGCAGAGCGCGAATTCCAAGTGAAATTGTTTTCAATAAAAGCCGGTGCTGCCTCAAAGGTGTACCTGTTTAAACTGGGCATAGTTGAGTTTGTTGCACAGACAATACAATCATTCAATAAATATTTGAATTCAACTCGGGGCTCTGTTGAGTTTATTATCGTGATGAAAATTGGTCTTCTGAACGCTTTATTTATTTTAATTTAATGGAGAATTTTTTCAGCTTTCTGCTGTTGTTGTTTCTTATTCTCTTTGCAGGTCTGGCTCTCGATTGTTTATTTTAACAGACGTTTCAATATTATATTTTCTGATAATGAAACAGTATTTCAATGGACGTCTACAGTTCTAAATGCTAATAAATACTTCTTGAATAAATCTAAAATGGCTTTGTGTTGTCATTTTCAATAAAATTAATAAGAAATGTTTTGTGCAAACCAGAAGCTTCCCTCATCGGGATACACAGTAAACTGTGAAATAATGACAAGAATAGATAAATTATAAACATTAAAAAAATAATATTAAGTTCATATATTCTTCTTACACTCCTTTCTTCGTTCATTTGCTCTAAATGCCCAAACTATTTAAGCGTCCCTTTCTTAATCTTACTCTTTACGCTCACATCAGTGTTGCATTATTTACGAATCTCAACATTTTTCACACGATCATACAATCTTTTACCACATATTTGCCTCACAGATCCCATTTCAACAGCATTCGGTCTACTTTCATCCATCCATTGCCAGTTTCATGCCTCACAACCACTCATCAAGGTTTTTGCTAGCGCCAACTGCGCCAGCCCTCCGTTAATGGAATTTTCTGCATTCACCCTTCTTTCAATATCCCAATCAGTCTTTCCATTTCTCGTAAACATTCTTCTCAAATACACAAACTCATCGACCTTATTCAAGTATTTATCATTCACAACTGCACACTGCTTTTGTATTCTCTTTCAAACACCATGATTTTAAACTTGCTTTCATTCATCATTAACTCATTCTTCATACATATTTCGTTCATCCTAGATACGAGGGACTGTAGATCTTCCATACTGTTACCAATCAGCATCGCATCATCAGCATACAACAGGCAACATAATAGAATGAAAATAAAATTAATAATATTAATCCTAATAGTAATTATATATTTCTAAGTATATCAAATTTATATTACATACAACGTCAATTTCCACAAAGAAATTCTAAATATCAATAATTTTTTTGGAAATTAACAAGACGTCATATTCTTTGAACAATGTTTTAAATTGGTTGGAAGAAGAAAAAAAAGTATTGAAACCTCGTAAAAAGTACTTGTTCTACATATAAATATATCTATATATATACGCATTGTGAAGATAATATTCTTAACAGTGATGGAAACATGTAACTGAGTGATTTTCTAGTCCTGGAATCATTTCGTTTTTTGAATCCCTCGGAGATATTCCTTAAGAGCGGTCATTTATAAACTTTAGGAGATTGATTTTATTGTGCCCGTATTTGAAGAAATTTTATTGCTTCAAACGTAGAATCTTTGGAATTTCATGATTCACTGTGTTGGTAAATAACTCACGTAATATAAGTACAGATTTCTTTTTATTTATTTATTACAAAAACTACATAATTATAACATAATATATGATTTTTTTACTTCCTATTGATCTACTCTCCATAAGTTGAGCTCTAGTAGATCGTGGTTATGGAAGGAGTATTAACAAACGTAATGAATGAGGACGTACAGCAGAAATGATCATTTCGGGGATCAACTGTTGGAGCGATCAACTCTCGAGGGGCCAACTGTCGGGGGGCCAACTGTTGAGAGATCAACTGTCATGGAAGCGTATTTTTTAAATAATGAAGAAAACCTCCCTTTTTAGATTTTTTTTGTCAAAATCAAGATATTTAAGTCAAGTTTTGTAATAACACGTTACTAACGACTCCCAAAAGTACACACATTCCGAACAATCGTATTAATTTGATCTTATTTCTGGAAACCTTATTTAGTTAGTTATGATTTTGCTAACCCCAACCGCACACATATCTTCGGATAACAAGTTGGTAACATAAATCCTATTGCGCATTGTTAAACGTAGATAAATAATCTTATTCGCTTATATTACCTTCCAGAGCAAACAACACTCTCTAATGCAAATAATATAGGTATGGTTTTAGGTGTAGCTCGGAAGGGTTAATGAATCTCCCCTGCCACCCCCAACACCTCTCGTTTGAACCCTTATATCAACAATTAACCCTTCGCAATACCTGGGGAGGGTCCGAACGCATTTCAAGTACCCACTTTACTAAACAAACTTATATAAATAAGGCTTCATTTGTTTTAATTACAATGATGAGTCCTTCTGTGGTGGTAGATATATTCACTTAAAACAAGCGTACAGGTAAGTACCTGCTATTCTTCTTTACAATTTAAGGTTATTTCAGTATAACAATATAGCATTGTACACGTATTTTATGCAAAGCTCATTATTCTCAAACTATTTCATCTCGATGCCACATCCTATGGAAGAATCTTGCGCAAGTTATTTCCATGGAGGAAATGGAATCTCTCAAAAGAAAACACGTCACGTCAAAAGCCGATAAAAGAATGAGTAAATATATTTTTTTTCATATATCTTCTTGAAGCGTATAAACCTCACTGTAATATATATATTTTTAAATTATTGATGATAGTATTAAAAAACTCTAAATAATATATGAAACAGAAAAAAACATAGAAAACAAAAAGGTAAAGGTCGCATTGACATTTTAATCTTATTGCTAGCTCATGGCTCATTTTGATGAGCGTATATCGCACTAGTTTCCATTGGCATAATATTGATGTGAATTGATAATTCGGGAGTATTTTTTTTTATTTGTAATAAAGTGATGAAGTTGTGAATTTTTGTTGAATTGTCGCTTGAGTGCCATAATTGATTTAACAGTGAAAGTAATGCCTTGTGACGACTATTACTATCTCTAAACAAAGAAACAAAAAAATATTAATTTGAAAATTTTATTTCATTCCACACATTTATTTTTTCAAAATATATCTAAATAATACAGTTCTTAAGAAGGTACCTACTGGGTTTTCAATTTTGAAAATGTTCTACCCAAAACAAACCTTCTTCTTTTGAATATATAATCTGTGGCTAATCATAGTAGTATATATATGGGCTAACCGCAATGCAATATTTTATATTTTAATCATTGAAGAAGATAATATTAACACATCCCAAATGAACCACGAAAACGAAAAAACAACAGAAATTAAAAAGATTTCAGTCACATCTGGGACTCGAACCTAGGACCTCTACCTATCCGGGGTAACCGCTTAACCAACTTAGCTAATGAGACCAGTACAATTTACGCCATTTACATCGATATCATACTTCATGTTCAAGATTTGTTAATATTATCCTCCATTTTTATAAATCGCATATTATTGGCTTATATCTGGGTTCGAGTCCCAGATGTGACTGAAATATTTTTAATTTCCGTTGTTTTTTCGGTTTCGTGGTTCATTTGGGATGTGCTAATATTATCTTCTTCAATGATTAGAACATTACAATGCGGTTTACAAACTTCAATAAGTTATAAAAATAAATTCAATACTTTTCATACTAATTTTAAAACATCATAGCAGCAGTTCTATATTTTGGATTTCATTAGTACTACTCTTTCAACCTTTCTGAGGAGGTTTTAATCGAGGACGGACGGACAAACGCATATATATATATGTAGAGATTCTACGTCTAACAATATCACCACCGCCTCTAACACCATCCACCTCAAAATCAGTGAAACAGATGGAAGATTAGATTGTTTGCAATGAGTCTATAGGTGTTCATTTTGGAACAATAAATAACGCTGGTTCTCTCACTTACAGGTTTTATTAATATTAATATAAAATTATTAAAACTGTCATTTTTTTTTGAATAACTTATGTAAGCTTGTGAACCTTATTGTAATATATTTTTATTCATTGAAGATAATATTAACATCTGTTAGAATGAAATATTAAACCCAAAAGACACTGTACCTCGTGGTCTATCCGGGACTCTGCGCTCTAATCAACTGAAGTTTGGCTGCCCTAATCCGTCCTCTCATTCTTATCGGCATCACACGTAGATTTCTTGCGAACTGTTTATATCATTAATTAATTAAAAAATATATTTTTTTTTTACACCACTTTATAAATATACATAAATATCTACATGTTTCGACAGCAATGCTGTCATCATCAAGAATATATGAAAAAAATATTTACATGTTTATGTATATTTATAAAATGGTGTTAACATATTATATATTTTATAATTAATTAATAATTCGCCACAAAGTGAACACCAATTGTTAATATCACCTTCAATTAATATATTTTTGCTGCTATCTTTTTACGACTATAAGATTCGATAGTGTCTCGGATATATCTATCCGATATTTATTTATATCGGACACCTGTTGAATTTTTCCACAAATCTAGGATTAATGTAAAAACAATTATGATACCGAAAAGAATGACGGGACAGATTGGGGTAACTGAAACTACAATTGTCCAAAATATTTTTACGCTTTACGACTTTAAAAAAAAAATGATACAACAAACGCTGGCTAGGTGATTTTAGCATTGGTTCACTTTTAGTGTCACGTTTAATAGTGGCATTTGAACGTATGTCATTTGCACGTGGAAATATAGGTCGCATAAATAACAATCTTTATGTCGTTTGATCGAATTTATAAATTTTTCATTTATTTTCAAATGTTGTTGGTCGAATCATAAAGACTGATGCAGACCGATTGGTGAAAATATATATATTTTTTTTAAATTAACGTTACATTATGACTTAATAATAATAAAAATGGTCTCCATAGTTAAGTGGTTAGGATCCTTGGCTCCGAATCTGGAGATCGCGTGTTCAAATCCCGCAAGTAAAATTAATTATCTAAATTGTGTTATTTCACAAGTTATTCATTAAAAAAATATGTAGCATATTTGCGGCACATTCCAGTGTGGTAGATACTGTCAGTATCGCCCTGGTAAAATACCACCATTTTGAATCGAAACTTTGCTAGAAGTGGCTTTCGACGTGTTTGGTGACCAGGTCTGAATATCTAGGTACTTCCTCACCTTCCTCCGCCCTATCTCCTTCACCTCCTCAATACCTTCAGCCTCACAAAGTACCCAAATTGGGGATGCCATTGTCTAACCTGGCTCGAGAAAGTTAGACAATGGTTGAGGTTCTTGTGTGTTATCACCAAAAAAAGTCAATAAATTTATTT
The DNA here is from genome assembly GCA_022606495.2 of Halesus radiatus. Classification (NCBI taxonomy): domain Eukaryota; kingdom Metazoa; phylum Arthropoda; class Insecta; order Trichoptera; family Limnephilidae; genus Halesus; species Halesus radiatus. Next base: position 139,336 of record JAHDVE020011508.1, on the reverse strand, counting down.
TCTTAAAATTAAAAATAAGTAGAATTCTATGAATTAAACAGCATAAGGATTAAAATATACTAACGAAAACAATCGGTGCTTGAGAGTTGGATATTTAGACAACCATTTATCAGAAATCAGAATGTTTTGTATATTGCTGATAAATAAATTTCGTAAAAAAGATTTTAAAAACTTTGTTCCAAATTGCCCACTACCATTGTATTGAAAACATCTTAAAATATTTAAAATGCGCTTCCGTGTATCCATATTCCTCACAAAAATATGTATCATTATGTTATCGAGATAAGTATCTTTTAATATCGATCAATAAAGTAATTAAATTATAATTACTATTCTCCTATACAAAAAAAGGAAGAAAAAGAAAATGATGCTGTAAACTGTAAAGAGAAGTGCGATTGAGATTTTTTAAAATTTTCCTTTTGCATTAAATCGTAGGAGATGACAGAAAAAACAAAATATTTTAAAAAAATCACGTGATTGCATGCATCTTTATAAAAATACAACCATTGTCGTAAAATACTTTGGTAGGGATATTGAAAGAAGGGTGAATGCAGGAAACTCCATTAAAGGAGGACTGAACGCGGTTGCGCAAACAAAAAGTTGTCCAAGGAAGCGAAGCTAGCAGTCCACAATGGAGTGCTGATACCAACCTTGATGTATGGCAGTGAGGCATGGAACTGGCAGAGAAGGATGAAAGTAGACTGAATGCTGTAGAAATGAGATCTCTGAGACGAATGTGTGGTAAAACCATGTATGATCGAGTGAAAAATGCTGAGATTCGTAAAGAATGCAAGGCTGATGTAAGCGTAGTGATCAAGATTAAGAAAGGGACGCTGCTTTGGGCATGTAGAGCGAATGAACGAAGAAAGGAGTGTAAGGAGAATATATGACGCGAATGTGAATGGAAGAAGAGGCCGGGGACGCCCGAGGAAGACATGGCACGATCAAGTGAATCAAATACTCGAGTCGGGCCATGTCAGAAGTCGGAATAACAGAAGAGAACGTATGAGGCGTTATATGAATGTGAATGAAGCAAGAAGTGTATGCCAAGATCGAGTTGTTTGGCGGTCCGTCCTCTCTGCCTACCCCTGCGGGAAAACGGCGTGATGGTTAGTTAGTTAGTTACTTTGGTATATTTTGGTTTCTTGGAGGCTTGAAAGTCGTTATTGTAAATCACTTATTTTTTCTGGGTTTTCGTATACCCTCGTTTTTTTTTCATAGAAGAATACAAGACTTTTGGTTTAGTTTCATTGTGATTTATTTGAATTTTATTGCTAATGTATGGCTCGAATAACTAAAATGTATTTGGAATATTAGTGAAAACCACAAAAGGAGGAGAGCACTTTCTCTTGTTGTGCAAATATTTATTTTACTATTTAATAGGTAAGTCATGAGGTAAAGATGAACGTATTCAATTTATTAAACGAAAAATGACTGAATAAGGAACGGTATTAGATCGACGAAGAAAAAAGATAATTATCAATTGTTTTTGTGTTTAATTCGTAGAACTCCATTTATTTTTTTTTAAATTTAATGTAAATCAAATTTAATGATGTTATTATTAAGTTCTGCAAGTATTTTTAGTTGTTATTATTGTGACAGCTGTTTCGGCGTTTAAGGCCATTTTCAAATTGTGGTTAACACACACTGCGACGACTTATTTATATGATTTAATTTACCCCCACTCCTTTAAAATTTGGATGAATGGGTAATGATTTATTATCGGTAAAACCGATTTAGTTAGAGAGCAATTAAAAATTCTGAATTCTGTGAGGTTTCACATTTATAATGTGTTTTTACTCGTATTTAACTGAGAATGTTTTCTTAATTGATTTATTTAAATGTGTTGTATTGTTTTGATAATGTGAACATACTGAGAAGCGGTGAGTATATAATTTATATACTCAAAATTATATACTCAAAAAAACAGATAATGATGTACCAGGATGAAAATAAGTAGGTACATATAAGTGCAGAGATATTCCCTCTTTACATAAAATGATCAACGCGCCACATTTCGTATAACACATACAGCATCACACTTAATAATCATTACTTCATTGTATATATTACGATAATTTAAATTCGTTTTAAATTAATTGCTAATTAAGGTAACTTAAGTTATTTGTAAGTTAAGTTAAGTTAACTAAAAGTTGTTAACTTTTTTTAGATGTTTTTTATGTCTTCTACAGAAACAAACGCCTGTGTTTAGAAGATATGTGAGTATCATGGTGATTAGTATAATTTTAATCCATAGGAATGTAAGTAAAAATATTAGTTCAAATTGTGTATCTTATGTCACCACGATTATAAGTAATGGGCATAAAAATCGCGTGGCAAGTGGAATCTAGAAACGTTTGATGAAAGCGCAAAATCGATTTTAATTTGTTTTGGTAGTAATTTAGTAATTTCTTTTATGCGTTCATAATTTTCTAATGAAAAAATTATTTATTTAGTAGTATGCGTTTATATTTTTTGGTAACGTAAATTTTATTTTTCTTTCAATTTTAATCAACCGAAACTATATAAAAAGCTTCAATTTATCTAAAGCATATTTTTTGGTGTTCATAATATAAACCGATTTATAATAAAGATTAATCGAAATAGTAGTTTCCAATCGGAGATGATTTTTCACAAAAATGGAGCTGCAATAATTATTCAAATATTAATATATACTAGGTGCAGGTAAAATTAATTCAATAAGTAATCATTAAAATAATCATTAAAAAACCTTACGACTTCCCTACTCTATAGATATTTCGTGAATTTAATTTACCATCTATTACAAAAATATATAAAATAAACGCCTTATATCAAATTTATGAAGAAATTTTCATCAATAAAATTCACTCCACCGATAGTGTAAGCAATAGATTCAAAACAAATGGTTTAATAGCCATCCTAATACTAAGAATGACCACAGCACAGCACCACTACTTGTATTTAGATATAAGATGGTACAATATATAATTATCCAAAAATAAAATTAATGTAACCGAAACATTGAAATATGAACAATTCAAAAAACAAATTAACTCCCTGAACTTAGATAATGATATACTGTACCCTTAATGTATACTATCTAACATATAAATAACTATTTATTTATTTATTATTATTATTCTAAAAGTATTCTGTTGATTAACGTTTGTAGTTATTTTATAAGTCTTTAATATTATTTACACTTTGAATTGTTTTTTAATATTTTATCATTACGAATGTAAACACTCTTCCTATAACCACGAGCTACAAAAGCTCAACTTGTAGAGAGTAGATCAACGGGATGTTAAAAAATCATGTACATGATGTATTATGTTATAATTATGTAATTTGTTTGTAATAAATAAAATATAAATAAAAAAATCTATATTTGATGCAAGCTTCATATTACCTTACTTGATAAAACCAGTGTAATAAACACGAATGCTTATGTTTTCCGCAAGGGACAATGAATTACATAAAAAAAAATTATGGTTACAGTACAATATTTTGAAGGGACACGTAACTCGTGCTGTGTTGATAAATTATTGTTGATATTAAATTGGTTTGAAAGAATGTTTCCGTCGTCACCGTTGCGAGAGTATTCCATGAACGAAAATGAAAACATCCTTCCATTTCGTTATTGATCTCCTTGTCGAAATTAATTGAATTAAAAAAGGTCACGTTTCGTGAAAAAAAAATCCGCCTGGGAAAATCGTAAAAATTTCAAATTTGTTTTGCCAAATTACACAGCCGAAATATTTTTTTTCACTCTTTCGGCGATATTTCACGACGTTAACGGTGCCATCGGTATTTTTATTCTTTTATTCATCCTAATAAAACTTTGAGTCCTCATAAATTATTACGTTTTAAATTAAACGGAAAGGGTAAAATAAAAGCCCCTTGAACTGCGAAAACCCGCGGTTAAGCCATCCTTGAAAAACCTGTTAAATGATAATTGAATCCCTTCCTCTTGCCCCTTCCCCAACTGAGGTGGCACTATACTACCCTAGAAAAGTGGGTGGGTAACGGGTACCTATCCCACCTCGTGGTTTAAGTCATTACACATTCATTTTACTCAGGTAGCTAACTTCCGGACACATAAGGGAGCCACTTTAGGATTGTTTACCAGGAACATTTAAATATATTCATGAACACCGGAGGTGTCAACACATTATGCCTTTTGCTGCTTTTGATCGGAAAGATACTTAGGACTCTAAACTGTGCGAAAAACATGACGAAGTAAATCATCGGGTATGGGATGGTTCATAATTTCCTTACTCAATAAATACACCTACTAACTAAACAAATTTATTTTCGGTGGCTAATCGAAAAATAAAATTAAAAACACACACACACTTACGCATAGGTAAAGACAGAAGCATTATAATAGTGTTAGTAAAGTTCTTTTAAAACTTGCTTTGACTAAAATAATTATATTAAGGGAATGCACTTACCTAAAATTAGAACAAAATCAAGCACTCCATATCCAAGTGGCGAAAAGGTTGAAATTCCCGCTTAACACCGGCCATATCTTTCGATTTACGCAAAAAAAAATAACATCGCCAAAACGCGTGTTTTATTTTATTTTGTAATGGTCACGCATGAATATTAAAATGTTTTTCGATCATATTCTAAAAAACTTTATTTGCCACTGTGAACATATGATAATATCCGATAAACGGTTTGTAAGTAGGAAAGTTTGCACTTATATTGTTTTACGTGTGACAATTTATTTTTCTAGGCTTATAAAAAAGATTTAAAAAAAACGTGCCCGGCTTAACCGGTGTGTTCTGCTCGCAGTACTTAATTAAATCTTTTTTTTTTTTTTTTGATAGAAAGCAGTCACTTTGTGGTTAGACATATTTAATGAAAATAAAACAATAACTTTGTTTATAACCACGAGAATTTTATTTAATTTTATTACGACCGACAGGTTTCGCTTAACATAAGCATCTTCAGGGTACAAAAATTAAACAATTAAAAATTAATTTTTGTACCCTGAAGATGCTTATGTTAAGCGAAACCCGTCGGTCGTAATAAAATTAAATAAAATTCTCGTGGTTATAAACAAAGTTATTGTTTTATTTTCATTAAATCATATTTGATATTCCTATGCCATCAGATTTTCAAATGAAAAAAACACATGATTTTGCATTACTTCACATTGAATCGCCTTAATGCGTGTATACTTATACGTTCCTGTATGTACGTTTCCGTAACTAAACTGCCGAAAGTTAAAATATTATGTCAAACTATTTTTTTTTACATAAATTAATTACATGAAATGGGGACTTGTGGCCGCTAAGCCACTGCAAGTAGCTTGTCAGCAGGAGTTTAGTTCAACAATATTATATAATACAACAATAAACAACAATCATCATACAAATGTAGCGCAATAATAAAACAATATAGGTGCATGCATGTTGTGACAATACACATAAGTTGGAAACAGTTTTCGTATAGAGATACTAGACTCCGATTACATAATATCAATTTAAATAAAAATATCAAAATTTTATTTATTAAAAACATATGAAATATCAAGTATTAAACAAATTGAAAACAAACAATAGTACAGTTTTGTTACAGTGAGGATAGACTAAATAATAAAAGGTAAGTTGAAGTTCTTCATATTTTCTATGGATTTTGATATATAAACACGAATAACTAACTAACTAACTAACTAACCATCACGCCGTTTCCCCGCAGGGGTAGGCAGAGAGGACGGACCGCCAAACAACTCGATCTTGGCATACACTTCTTGCTTCATTCACATTCATATATCGTCTCATACATTCTCTTCTATTTTTCCGACTTCTGACATGGCCCGACTCAAGTATTTGATTCACTTGATCGTGCCATGTCTTCCTCGGACGTCCCCGGCTTCTTCTTCCATTCACATTCGCGTCATACATTCTTCTTACACTTTCTTCGTTCATTCGCTCCACATGCCCAAACCATCTAAGCGTCCCTTTCTTAATCTTACTCATTACGCTTACATCAGCCTTGCATTCTTTACGAATTTCAATATTTTTCACACGAATAACGATTGTTAAATGTAGATTATAATTTGAAAACAATATTTAGAAACCTAGTATTTATAGGCCTAAATACTGTCTGCAGTTCAGCAGAAATTCGACAATAGCTTAAATTTCATCTATGATATATACGTTAATTTATTACAGTAACCATGTTAGTTAGATAAGTGGCATTTTTGCTGGGTATTCTTTCTACGGTCTACTTTCAAAAGTACCTATGTATTTCTTAACCTACAAATACAAGACTTTTTACTTATGGAAGTGTTGTTGCGGCATGTGATAATTACACTTCATCAAACATAATACGTTATTTTCACTTTGTTTCAAAGTAAAATTTCGTAAATCAGTGGCCCCTTTTCCTTGTTAAGAGAGGTAATTTAAGTAAATCTATGATTTTTTTTTACATGAATACCGCACAAAAGTTCCAACTGCTCCCAACCGTCTGGAGGCAGTGAGACTATGGCATCCCCAATTGGGAAATTTTGTGAGGCTGAAGGTATTGGGGAGGGGAAGGAGAAGGGGTAGAGGAAGGTGGGTAAATACCTGGCTATTCACATCTCGTCACCAAACACGGCTAAAAGCCATTTCAAACAACGTTTCAACTCTGAATGGTGGTCTTTCACCAAGGCGATACTGAGAGTATCTTCCACTCTGGAACGTGCGCAAATATAATATATATTATTTTTAAATGAATTAATTGTGAAACAGCCCAAATAAATTAAATAAAATTTACTTGCGCACCGGGATTTGAACCCGTGACCTTCGGATTCGTAGTCGAGAGTCTTACCCCTCGACCATGGGGCCGTTGAATTTAAGAGTGCTATGTCGGTCACTTAATCTTTGCTAGCCGCAAGTAGTTCATTTTTTAAACGCTGCTGCGCTAGTAGTCTTTTAAATTTTGCATTTACTTAAATAATTAATGCATACTTTCGTCTCGCCAAAATTTCCGTATATTCGTAAATTGGCTACTTTTGTCATCATGGACTTCAGTGATTCATTGAGCGATGAGGAATATTGATGTTATGAATTAATAATGGGTGATATTCAATCTAAAATAGTCCGGGGGGGGGGTTAAAAGATCCATTGTGAGAACATAGTGTGTTTTCAATGGGTAGTTCTTCATATTTCATGAATAATGCATTGACTCCGGCAAAACTAATACTAATGAAAATTGGGTTCCTCGCATATGGAACAATGCTGATTGTTGCGGGACTTTATCAAAAATCTGCTCTTGAATTAAACCCGCGTAAAAATAAACAGCGGTCGTTGACATTTTGAAACATCACGATGACAGTTTTGTTGTGCATGCGACTTTCAGACCTTTTTATTTACTGTGCCTTTTCAGGTTCATGTTTCAATTGAAATTTGTTAATATTATCTTCTTGAATGATTAAATATTACAATTGGTTTTATAAACTTCAATAAATTATTCCATTGAATTGAATATGCTTTCTGGACTAAGTCAATAGATGTTCAATATAATAAAAATCAGATAGGTTTATCTGGATACTATCTATATTGCAAATATGTTGGTGTAGAAATGTGAATTCATACAAGTATATATAGCAGCCAATAATATGGGATTTAATTGAAGATAATATTGGTAAGTCTTAAATTTAAAGCATGATATCGATAAAAATAACGTAATATAAACTGGTCTCATTACTTCAGTAGTAGAACGTTGTCCCAGTAAGACAGGTCGTGGGTTCGAATCCCAGATTCGACTAATGCCTTTTTTTATTTTCTGTATCGTTTTCGGTTTCCTGTTTCATGTTTCATCTAAAATTTAATAACATTATCTTCTTCAAACATTTTTATCATGTCTTAATGTCCAGGTAATACCCAATATATCTCTGCCCTTGCATCCTTTCCGCCATACACGTTTTACCATGAAAGCAACAAATATTGCCAGAAAGAAACAAGGGCTTCAATATTTTTAAAAAATCTTTCGACAGCTTTACAGCCACTTTTCTACCAATATACTTTCACTTGGTTTCCTACCGCCAAGTAAAGTCTCACCCTCTCGACTCAACACCAAATAAGTAGGCCATTGTCTACGAAGGTACTTTTTTTCTTTTTTTATTACCGGTACATGGTTTACATCCATTTTCATATTTAACGATCAATGAGTTGGTACTCGTAGTTTCTTCGAAGATATTTCAACACCATCCTGTACAACAATCTTAGGTCCTTGGAGGAATAATGTATATACTTAGCCAAGCTTGTAACAATTTTTAAAAGAAGGATAGGGGATCTTTAGATTGTGTATGTAATTTTATTTTATAATAATTTTCACATATGTATGTTTAATTAATTAATTAAAATGTTCCATTATTTGTGCTCTTTGGGAAAGGATCTTAAATAAATTAAAAACCCTAATCAAGGAAAGAAAAAAATACAAACATTTGGTTATAAACAATTTACTAAAGTTACGTTTTGTTATTAACTATTTGCAGCGCTCTCTTCGGGCAGCATCCATGAGGTTCGTCGTCGGCTCACAAAACTGAGTGATACGTAACTCAATCTTATCAATATTACCCAACAATATATTTTTATTACTCAATTTTAAACCCATTTTTTCCTTATAGCAACAACCAGTACCATCAAACACAAATACATAATTGTTTACTCTATAATATTTGTTTTACTCATCTCTTCATAAGTACGTTCATATTTTTTTTCTGTACTATTATTCTTCACATCTCTTTATATTTAATTATTATACTTTTTTCTAGATGTATTATGTTACCATAGTTTTTTTATAATATGTGAATAATAGCATTTTTCCCTTATATTTTTGTATAATGGCACTTAATATGAACTAAACTTGTCAATTTGAGTATCCTAAAACGGCATTTGTTCCCAGTTGGGCAGTCAAAGCTTTCTTACATTTTATTGTTAAATAATGTGTAAATAAATTTGTTACTATATTATTACGTAGTTCTGTTCTTGCAAACATTTCCAAGGTATTGATTAAGATATTTTGTGATACACCAGAAAACATTATCATATCTGTAAAAGCAAAAACTCGCGAAATCCATTTTACACACCCATTTTCTGTTTGGAATTTGTAGGTTAACGCAACTATTGTCAGCTCACAACCTCATTTCTGTCAAGATTTATTTGGCTTTTAAATTTACATTTAACTATTAGAAAAGGAGACAAGACGCCAAACTATCATTGCGTTTTTTTTCGAATGTTTAATTTTTTATTAATTGATAAACAAGTTCAACAAGATAAATAAGTTCTTAAATACTTAAGACAAGATTTTTGTGCATAGCGCAAAGGGTAACAATTATTTTTATAAACAATAATTATTGGCCTGAAACACTCATCCAAATTGAAAAAACCTTCCGAGCAAAGATAAATGTCGCCGACAGGACATCTGTCACATCTGACCGGACATCAGAAGGGTGCAGGTTCGAGTCCTGTCGGCGACATTTATCTTTGCTCGGAAAGGTTTTTTTCAATTTGGATGAGTGTTTCAGGCTAATAATTATTGTTTATAAAAATAATTGTTTAATTTTTTATTTACACATTCCTTTATTCTTTTAAAATCCTCTTAAATATTGTAATACTGGACCGGTTTCGCTTAAAATAGCACAGTTAGTTCTTATTAGTGTCGGGAAGGTTTAGAAAGTAGTTTGAATGAAATCCAACATGTAAAACTGTCGCCATAACGTTTTAAAATTAGTTTGAGAAACATTGAACCCGCCGTGTTTTATTTAGGTTAACCTATATATATAAAGCACTCTGGTTAGCCACAGATTACATATTCAAAAGAGGAAGGTTTTTTTCTGTAGAATATTTTCGAAATGGAAAACACGAGTAGGTACCTACTTAAGAACTTAATGATTTAGATATGTTTTTAAAAAATAAACATTTGGAATGAAATGAAATATTCAAATGAATATTTATTTATTTGTAGATTTCGCTGTCAATTATATAAATAAAGAATTATTATACATGTTCATGATTATACACACCATAAATATTATTTAACTCTTAGCAAATTTATGGACTAATGTGCATTCCTCTTCTATCCATAGGCAAATAGTTTTAATGGAAGAGTAGTATTAAAATACATTATAAAATTTCAACTTTCTTGTAAACACCAATGTATGCTCATATGTTTCATTAATAAAAAAATTAATTAAAATATCAGTTTGTCAATGTGTGTTTTTCTTTTAATAACGGTCTAAATTAAAAATTTAAGAATGGTACATATATTACATTATTATTATTTCATAATGTTTTCAAAAATAAAAACGAGGGAAAAAAATACCGATAAATACAAAAATAAAAACCGGTCAAAACAAGAAACCTTTGATGAAACTTCGAATATTTCTTGCACAAGAGCCGTGCAGTTCTACATTAATGCGAAGAACCATGACAATTGTTATTTACTTAAACATTTTCTTCAGCTTCGTTTTTCAGAGATAATCGATTTAGGAAAAATCGACATTTTTTCAAGGTTAATCGTTTTATGAAAAATCGACATGTTTTTCAGGGTTAATCGTTTTATGAAAAATCGACATGTTAATGAGAATTTTAAAGAAGTTTTTTTAATCATTTTCGCTTTCATTAGCCAATCTTATCAAAAAAAAAATCTTTTCAAGTCTTTTCTTATAACCAAAACGTTGAAAACACACCAAAGAAGAACCAGGAATATGATAAAAATCTTCCCTGACAGAATGGAGGGTCGTACTCGCGAATCACAAAATTAGAATCTTTGGAAACATCTTCTTTTCTTACCTTTATCTGATATCTCCGTGTTAACTGTCTGCAGCACGTGTTCTGATTTAAAAACACCGCGATTTACATTTTCTGTACATTGTATCAGATGAGTTTAACAAAACAGCCTTCTTCTAAAAGTAAGCAGGCGATAACTGAATGAAAACCTTCCCATGCTGATGCTGCCTACAGATTTTTCTATATAAGTACTACTTTCGTTCCTATTTTTTTTAATTAATGCTAGAATTTTACGTATTTCCTTTGTTATTGTATAACTTATAAGTTCGCGAATTTTTTTATTTAATTTATTTATTTATTAATTAATAATTAATGAGCTTTTTCAAATATTGAACAGTTCACATTTTGTGAATAATACAGAAAGAAAAGAGGTTTTAAGACAACAAAAACGATCATTATATATAGTAGATATTGTTACTAGGGGAAAAAGAGAGAAGGATGATGGTGAAAAACCCCCACGAGGGAAACCAGTGTTACAAGGGGAAAAGCACCACGTTGGGTAGCAGTGTTTGTGTTGGATTGAGAGGAAAAGGGGTAGAAGAGGGTTGGTGTAAAGAAAGCAGTGCAACTCACCCTGAGATCAGATTCAGGACTGGACCCTGCTCTACAGTGGTATAGCTCAGCTGGTACAACATAATTTTTCTCTTTCTCAAAGTCAAATGGGTCGGCCGCAGCCTTAGAATTGAAGTGGGTATCTACTCTACTTAATTGAAGAGAATGCGTGCTTTCAACTCAGAATTTATTTATAGCACAACATGGACAGGTAAGTTATATGCGGGTTTCACCACGAAGGTGGTATCTAAGCTGTTCTAGACAATTCTCTCTCTCTCTCTCTCTCTCTCTGAAGGATCTCCAACCGGTCAAGTTAATGGGAAAAGGCACACACATATACAGCACATAATAAGAAGGGAAGTTTTGGTAGCGGCTTACATGAGTAGCTGGTAGTCAGACGACACCAACGGCAAGCCGGAGTCCAGGTGGCCAGCGTCCAAGCTACACAGGTATTAAACATTCCCACACTGATTTTAACAATTAAAGAGACACCATACCAGGTGTTTACAAAGGGGTAGTGTGGTAACTATCTGCTGCAGGCCCAAACCCACGTGCAGTTGATGTTTCCATGTCTGGAATCGGATGATGCAATAGTAAGTGCTACGTGCTCGAGGCACACACTCAGTTGCTGATTAGGTGTCTGGGATTGGAATGCTGGCGAGCGCCTGCTCCGCGAGCCCACGCCGTTTCACGCGGCCGGAAATTATCTGTTCGCTTGACTCATTGGTGAACAAAGATGGCCGGCGGAAACTCACCGGATTGGTTGATAATGGTGATCTTCGGCTAGATGTACTGTTATTGGTTGAAACGTAATGTTTTGCAATTGAGCGGCTAGAAGTAAACCAGAAGCAAGATGTATTATTCCTTCGCAATTAGAATCTCCTATTCATTACGTAACAATATATAAGGGTAACAAATGATATATAATGTGTAAGTGTATGATACAGAGACAATGAAGAAGCAACATGTTTTTAAGGTGCAGTCAATCCAAAAAATGAAAATGAAAGTAGTAATATTCTGATGTACACGATGGAAAATATATTATTACAGTTCATGATACAAAGAAGAATAAAAGAGGAACATGGCTTTGGATTATAGATATATAAAAGGATAAAACAAAAAAAAATAGCTCCTATGCGAAATAATATAAACAAACGAAAAAACTAAATGAATAGGACAAATTGTAGTATGGTTACGTATATCGATATACAGTGTGAGTGGTGCACAGAGGATTTTATCTTCGGGTTAAACGAATAAATATACACTGCTATTATGTGAAAATGGTAATGACATGTGAAATGAAGATTAATTTCAAAGAAAATTGTTTCTTCTAGATGATTCGAAAGGTTTGTTATAACTGCTTTTGTCCAACACGTTAAAAGAACTCCACCAGAACTGATTTCATATGTCTATTTATTAATGATCACTTTACCTGAAAACCAATTCATTTACACTTTAACTCTAAATTTAACAATAGGTTGAGTTGTTTCTTATTTGTCCGTTTTCTAAAGTTAGACTCGTATATATATAGATAGAAAATAAATCCTTATATCCTTAATTATGATGTCGACATTGCTACTAACATTTAAATAACCTGTTTTCTGTTTTTTTTTTAACTAAATATCTCAGTCCGTAATAATTGTGAGTAAAATAATAAAAAGCACAGCAAGCATTACACGCATGCATTACACCCATCACTAATTCTTGGAAAACATCTTTTTTTGGGGGCTGGGGTGACCAGGGTACGCCACTGGTGATGCGGTTAAATTGGCTACTTTCGTCAGAATGGACTTCGATGATTCATTGACCAATGAGGAATATCGATGTTATGAATTGATAAAGGATGATATTCACGCTAAAACAGTCCGGTAAGTACCCAAGAGGGGTTTAAAAAGTTCCAATATGAGAACATGGTTTGTTTTCAATGGTTAGTTCATCATCATTTCATGAATAATAATAATAACTGACTCCGAAAAAACAAAGTCTATTTACAACTAGGTTCCTCGCATATGGATGCTGATTGGTTCGGGACTTAATCAAAAATCCACTCGTGAATTAAACCCGCGTGAAAATAAACACCGGTCGTTGACATTTTGAAACATCGCGATGACAGTTTGATTGATCAAAGACACAGATGCGACTTCCCAGATGCGACTTATTACAATGGAGTTTATAAGCTTCAATAATTATTACAGCAGTTATTCCAATAAATTGAATATTCTTTCTAGACAGAGTCAATAGATGTCCCATATAAATAAAAATCGGATAGGTATACCAGAGACACTATCTAGATTGCAAATATATTCTGGTAGAAATTTGCAGTCCTACAAATCATAGCAGCCAATAATAAGGAAATTAATCGAGGGTAATATTGGCAAGTCGTAAATTTGAATCATGATATCGATAAAAATAACGTAAAATAAACTGGTCTAATTAGTTCAGCGGTAGAGCGTTGTCCCGATAAGACAGAGGTCGTGAGTTCGATTCCCAAATGCGACTAACACTTTTTTTTATTTTCTGTGTCAACTATTTTTATCATGTCTAGGTAATTCCCAATCTATCTCTTGCCTTTCTTCCTTTCTGCCATACACTTTTTTACCATGAAAGCAACAAATATACCCAGAAAGAAAAAAGCCTCTAATATTTTTGAAAAATCCCCCATCTCGGTGCGCCACCGCCGATTTAGTTACCTGTCTGTTAAATATTATTATCAGAAAGGAGGACGTAGTCTGGAAATATTATATCTGACAGAAAAGCGACCCATAGCGGTAACTTTATGTAATACATCGATCGTCATGAAGGTCTCAATGTCATTTTCTTAATTGCAGAAAAAAATCTTGAAAGTAGATTCACCCACGTTTTGTGTATTAGCAGTATCCTCTTTAGTATATGGGTACGTAATAATTGCTATTTTTTTAAGGGTATGAATACACATTTTATCTGTGTAGATATCAACAAATTATTTTCGATAAAATTTCGTTAAATTTAATATAAAATGAACGCGACCAAAATAAAACCGATCCTTGATCTAAACTAATGTAATTTTTTTATTTCAGATGTGCTGCCCGGGTCCCGGACATTCCACTACTGGCACCACGTGTCAGGTGAGATATAATTTTACCCTATATTCATGAACTTTAACTGTTTGATTGGTTTTTTTTTATATGAATGTGAAATTTAGAATAAATAGCATAAAAAGGACAATATATGGACTCGTATAGATAAATCGAAACCTATTTTGATTGTTATATAGTATATTTGTGCACGTTCCAGAATGGAAGATACTCTCAGTATCGCCCTGGTGAAAGACCACCATTCAGAATTGAAACGTGGCTTAAAATGGCTTTTAGTCGTGTTTGGTGACCAGATCTGAATAGCCAGGTATTTCCCCACCTTCCTCTACCCCTTCTCCTTCCCCTCCCCAATACTTTCAGCCTCGCAACTTTCCCCAATTGGGAATGCCATAGTCTCACTGGCTCCAGCGGTTGGGAGCAGTTGGGACTCTTGTGCAAGTTTCATTTAAAAAAAATTATTAAATGTAATCACCGGATGCTTTACTTGACAACGTGATAACATACATTTAAACATAATACAGCAAGCAATCCATTAGCTACGAGGGGCGTAATTTATGTCATTTTCTTCCAGACGAAATATAAGTTAAAAAACTACGTACATTTTAAAATAAATACAGCTAGTACAACAATTTCGCCCTTTTTAAAACAACATTGAGTTTTGAAGGCTGTCAACCGAAATCATAAAAAGGTCGAACATAATTTGATATCTCCTATGATTCCATTTTCCCGCATTTGATGGGTTCTGGCTAGATAACTGGGAAGATACGTTGGGGAACTAGGATACATTTCCAAATACTCAATATCATGAAAATAAAATAAACATGTGAGAAAGCACATCATGGCATGCATTCTTGCACACCATCTGCTATTGATAAAACGAAATAGGAGAGTTAGAATGTGCAAATGGTTTCCGTCTCCCGACATTCAAATACTTCGACTTTAAACTCCATTACAAAAGTAATTGCTTATCAAAAAATTGTATTTATTTTAAAAGAACAGCACGTAAAATTTACATTGTTGCTGGCACTAAGTTTCATAGTTAAGGCGATCCACCGGCTAAAATTCCAACAAAATCACGCGCTCCTTATGCAGGTGGCGACAAGGTTGAGATTCCCGCTTAACATCGGCCGCATGTTTCGATTTACGCAAAAAAAACCATCACAAAAATGCGTGTTTTATTCTATTCTGTAAAGCTCAGACATAATTATTAAAATGTTTTGCGGTCATATTCTAAAAAAAATGAACAATAGGACAATATCGGAAAAGGGGTTCCTAAGTAGGAGATTTTGCAATTTAAACATTTTTTTAATGTCTGATACTTAATTTTTTTCTAGGCTTATAAAAAAAGATACCAAAAAAATGCCTAGATGAACAAAAGGCCAAAATGTGAATCATCTGTGATATTTCTAGGCCATCAAATTCTCAAACCGAAAACACATGATTTTGCATTACTTGCCATTGAATCGCCTTAAGGACGAGCACCCAAATAAGGCGCTAAACGTCACTTTGGAGGTTGCTCTAACGAAACCAATATAACAAATAATGCATCTATAAATTCTATGGGGTGCTTGGGAAAATGTCTAAGGTTTCCAATAACGAAAAACTACAATGAAAACCAATAAAGGCATTAACAAACGTTGTAAATAAAATTCCAGTACGTATTTCATAATAATTTTTAATTAGAAACCTTATACATTTTCCTAACTACCCGTGTAGAATATAAAGACAAATAATCCCTAATATTTTCTGCATTAGCAGACTACAATAGTTTTTTAGTGCAACCCTTTAATTTAAAAAAAAAAACTAAAATGATATTTCCGAATACAAATGTGTCTCTACATATGAACTAAAATAAGAGTACTCACAATTTTCATCTGATGGTATACAAAACTCTGTGCGAAAAGTAAAATTATTTTTTATTTGCTAAAGCGTTCCATGATTTAAATTGCCCATCAAAATTTTCCAGCACAATAGGAAATTGTGTAAAATTAATTAATACAATAATTAACATTTTAATTGCATTCGCTCGGTTAATTAATTCTGTCATGAAATCCAAGCCATCCTGTCATATAAAAACGAAATCATAATTAATTATTTCTGGAATCATTGCGATGAAATTTATATGAAACTTTTTTACCTGAAAACTCTCTGAACGCATCAGTGCAAAAAAACATTTTTTTCATGTAGATATTTTGATCCCTTTCTCATCCAATTTAATTACTTTGGATAAAAAAAAATAATGTTAGATTGTAGGTAGTGAAATTATTTGCATTTTTTTAGTATATTTAATTTTTTTTTTACTTATGGTTTAGGAAATATTCAACGTCATTTTAAAACGACAGTGGCTCTGGGTGGTAAATAATTAATTAGTATGTAGACAAATGAAACATTTTTGTTATCTTATAAACTATTTTTATTTACATATTCATTGAGAAAATTTGGAACGATAAAAACATATATAATATATTATTTTTGATTGGAATTTGCTTGTAATATGTAAGAATGTACATTATTCTATAAAGACGAATAATAAAACATATGAAATAACAATAAATACCTTGTGTGTTTTACGTTAGTAGAGGAGTCGAATCACAGAAAAGGCGCGAACATCGATTTTTGTTTATGATATTAATTGTGTACGGAGCGCATCTAACCCAACAAAAAAAAATATTGTTGTCAGGGAAAGATTACTAAACCATTTTAAAAAAACCGCAAGTGAATAGGGTTAGTACTTACTTTGTAAAATATTCTCGAATTTCGTGTATTTTTTAAATTACTCTGGGTGAGAAAGGGCGTGATACGAAAACTGTGGAACGGTTCCAGTAGTCATAGCAGGTAGCACTTTCTCGCCAGTAAAGCTGAAAAAATACCGTGACCGAACTCAAATCTTTTCTGTTTCATGTTTCATTTGGGATTTGTTAACATTATCTTCAATGATTAAATATTACAATGAGATTTATAAGCTTCAATAAGTTATTCCAATAATATTTTAAATTACTCTTGGACTTGTACAAAAGTCAATAGATGTCCCATGTAAATAAAAAAACCACATAGATATATCCGTTACACTATCTAGATTGCTAATATGTTCGGGTAGAAATTTTACGTTAAACAAAAGGATATAAAGCAAAAAAGTACGATTAAATACCACTATCATTTTTGACCCTGACCGGTTTCAGCCTGTGACGGCTCTCTTCAGACCGGTACATTTAATTGTTAAAAAAACTTAAAGAATTAAATGTACCAGTCAAAAATAAAAGTAGAATATAGTTTAAAAAAGTGTATTTTATTTAATCATTATAATGTTATGCCACCATGTAATAACATTTGCAAAAATAGAAATATCAAAAATGTATTTGAAATTATTTTTAAAACATAGTACCTCTATCTAGTTAATCATGAACATACCTTTTTGCTATTTAATTACTCTAAATGTTGTCGCCATTCCACTTAAAAGCTCTTAGCGGAAACAACTCCGAGAAACTATTTGCGTTTAAGTTCGAAAATTATGTAGAACTTATTGAACGAATGTGCATGGTACCTAATATATATATATCGTCAACTCCATTCCAATTAATAATCAAAACAAATCTGTGTCGCAATCCCGAAACCCTTTTGGAAAGTGGAATCGATTCCGACAAAACTATCCTCGAGTAAGTTGACCGATTATTTTAGATTGGATATGTATTGATTGCCCACCGACACCGCTGGACACCCCGTTTCGGTTCAGTGATGAGAACTGGCCTGGAACCTTAGAGTAATATTTGTTACTCTAAGCCTGGAACCGACCAAAACTTACAACAGTTTGGCGAACGTTTCAAAGCATCTTACTTTAGCGCATGGAACTGAAAATGAGAATACTCGTACAATTATTTTTATTTATTTTCCATGCGAAATCTATTATGCTGATTTTCTAGGTACCTACCTATTTTAACGCAAATTAAATGTTATTACAAAATTGATTTATTTATTAACTAGCTAAAGTACCCGGCGTTACCCGTAGTTATTAATGGTTTTGACGTTGTAATGTGTTACCCCTACTCTTACACCAAACCCTACCCCTACCCCTACCCCTACCCCTACCCCTACCCCTACCCCTACCCCTACCCCTACCCCTACCCCTACCCCTACCCCTACCCCCACCCCTACCCCTACCCCTACCCCTACCCCTACCCCTACCCCTACCCCTACCCCTACCCCTACCCTACCCCTTAACCCTACTCCAACCCATATTCCTACTCCTACCCCTACCCCTACCCCTACCCCTACCCCTGCCCCTACCCCTACCCCTACCCCTACCCTTACCGCTACCTAAAATTTTATAAAGACGTACCATCATTCTATTTAAGGGAAGCGAAAGGGGATGGGGGGTGATATTTCGAAAGCTGATATAGACAGCAACTATACTCTTGTTTTGAATGCCATGTTTTGAAGTTATGAAGAAAAATTTCTTCAAGCTCGTAATAAAACTATAGATTTGTATAAAAAATAAACTCACCCACCCACACTCTTCTTTACACAAATAGGATTGTGTACCCATACTGAGGCTCCCAGTTTAGACATTTTAAATCCACTTACTAGATAATATGATTTATGAAAGAAAGCCTACTTAGGGGAACCTATATTTCTGTGCTAATATAGATCATCTCTAAACCACACTGTTCGATGTATTTACCTATTTAAAATATATTTATACTAAATTTTAAGTGTAAGGGAATCAACATTTTAACCATCTCAAAACAATTGTTTGTAAATATACACTATATGTGATCCAAAAGCATGCTTATTGTAGATACTTCAGATGATTTGGAATATGTACGATAGTTTATGTTGTGTAGTTTCTATATGGTAGGCATTATGTGATTTTTACTTCACCCATTACTGCAATACTAAATATGCTAATTTATTATCACAAACACACAGAATTAGGCACCAAAATTTGAAAATCGTTCCCATTCAACTACCTTTTTTTTAACCCACAATATTTTCATACGTATTCGATGCAAATTTGTTGCAAAGAGGTGTTCCGTTTTTGAAAAATGTAGATTTTCTATGGAGATGTCAACAAAAATATTTTTAAATAGCTCTTTGAATGGCTCAAAACATTTCCCAAATTGATGCCAATGTTTCTGTGACTCCAGGCAGTCAAAACTATTGTGAAGCCGTTTTCACATTAAAATGCGTAAAATTTAAAAAGACGTTAAGACATGGTGCATACAAACATATTTCACACTACTGTCTATATCGGCCACCGTCTATCAGAATATTAGAATATCCAGTGGAAGTAAATAATTGATCGCGGAAATGTTTCTGTAGTGCGGTGTGAACCAGGCCAGCGACTGCTCCCGGGGGGAGTCACTGTCAGTTACTTGATATATCACCCGGCTCACTATATCACTCCAGCAAAGGTTATTTCGGGAACTGCCAGGAAAAAATACTCAAATACTCGTAACATGTAATTTTTTGTCAAAAATCGTTAAATTGGTCGAATTTTGTGGTATTTTCTCTACTTCCATGATATTTTGTCCTCTGTTCATAATATTTCGTGAATTTTTTTTATTTCCATAGTATTTTATCTAAATTCGTGAAATTATGTCTAAATTTCTATTATTTTATAACATTGTTCCTACAAATCATTGGTTAGAGGTAAATTAGAATATAGATTTGATACATGTACATTTTTTTTAAAGAAAGAAAAACATTCCCGGATTACAAATAACCTGACAATATTTGAAAATATCTTAATACCATCACAGTAAACGGAATATGTCACTTGTGTCGTGATGGAGAACTTAGCCAGTCGAGGAATTGAACTCACGACGTCTGGGTGAGACCCAGACGCAAAGCAAACTCAGCCACTGACCGGCCTAAACCCACTCTATGGAACCTACATTACATAGAATATACATTGAATATATACTATTGAATCCGTACATAATAAATTCCTAGGACTAACATCCTTCAAATTTAGATTAAACGCCTTACTGGGAACGGCTTTAATAACTTAATTTTCTTACTTTGGAAAAGGGAAAAGAGTCTGTTGACTTAATATGATTATGCAGAATTATTCACAACAATCTCGAAACCACTCATTGTCTAAGTAGTATTCACATCAAATTTCCTAATAGACGCTGTTTAAGTAGTCATAAAACATTTTATCTTGGGTTATTTAATAACTCTATTTCCTATATTAATCCGACGTCTCTAATGTACAGATTGTACGAAGATATAAAATGTGACGATATAAACATTTTTATAAACAGTCTCGCATATTTTAAAAAGCAAATTATGCATCATCTTTCACGCCATGGAAAATAGTGGTGTTATTAAAAATATTGCACCTTACTTTATTTTTTCTTCTATTTCCTTATCTTATATTTTATTTTATGTTTATTATACCCTATGGTGTTAATATAAATTTTATTTTATAACACGCTTTATTTATTTTTCTTCTCTTTCCGTATTTTTTTTTTTAAATATGTTTATTTTAGTAGCCAAAATAATAAATAAATAAACGGTTTTATAACATTTTTCTAATTTCACGATTGTCATCGTTTCTTTGCGAATTGCCTATAATAGCCCGATACCCAGATTTGTAAGCGCTCAAAATTAAACGAGAATCGAATCGAAAAATATATTCGAAATTCTATTTTAAACATCTGCAAAAGCTTGGCCCTTTGAAGCATCAGGATCAAACTTGTGCAGTCGTGGAAAGATTTTTATTTTTCTTGTATTTTGTATCATATTATAAATAATATTTAATGTAAAAATGATGGGTATAGAAATATATGACGAGTTTGAATTCTTTGGCGGAATAGTGGAAAAATATTTCAGTAAATTAGTGAGTAAATTTAAGTTGTTCCTGTTCAGGAACAACTGAAGGGGGAGAGGGACGTCGGAAAGTTATTATTTATTAATTCAAAATAATGATAGTATTATTACGCAATACGATAAACATAATTTTTTAAATAGAAATATATATATTAAATATTTTATAAATTTACTTTTTTTTGTAATGCGGATTACAATTTTTTTTTACGTTTATTTACAAAAACGCAACGACAAATTATGAAGCATACTTTTCTCCACTTTAAAAATCATATTCGTATTTTAAATATTTTGTAAAACATACAATGGAACGGTCAGAAAAAAGTAATATTTCTGATTGGATTTTGATAAATACTAAGCCTATGTTAATTTATAAAATATTATTTTTCTATTTAAATACATTATGTTTATCATATTGCGTAATAATACCATAATTATTTTGAATTAATAAATAATTACTCTCCGACGTCCCTCTCCCCTTTAAGAAAAATCAATTAAACATTGTTCAATATTTTTACTCCAGAAGAATGGGTAGATGAAACAAACATGTGAAAAAAACGATAGCTTAAAAACCACTACAAAATTGAAGCTTTTTTAATTGTACCACCTAATAACATGTAGAAGTTAAAATTTGGAAGATGAATTTTAAAAAACAATTGTTAATGAGCAAACAGTAAGTCTATTATTAAATTTTGATTGCAAATTCGCAATCAAAGCATTTCGTTGATCACCGCCTATTTTACCGTGTGTTTTAAAACGTTATTTCCAAATTGCACACGGGCCATTAAAAGGGACATTTACCCAACAATTCAGCGGGTGACCGAGTGGCAAAATATTTGCCAACACGAAGCATGCAGCGGCACTTCACGCAATAATTTGTTTCGGGACGTGCAAAAATAATTGAAAATGGCTTTCATTAGCGGTTTTCTGGCATTGTTTGACAGAGCTCTGCGGCTAAATACATTAACTTCCTGCGATTGGGGAAACCGGGGGAAGCCGGCGAAGGCTTTAGTAAATATCGGGCAAAAATTCCATGCGGGGAATTAATGGATGTATTGTGATTGCTCCTGCATTGTTCATGAGGGGAAACTGTTTCGCAACACTTTGGCGTCATTAATATAATAACCGTTTATTTAAAAACGAAAAACAACGGAAATTTTTGTATGCAAAACAGTGATGTAGGGGAAAATAATTATTTTCGAAACCAATCATTTTTTATATAAATAAAAATTTAAAGATTTTACATACAAATACAACCAGTTTACAATTAGACAAATTTGAAATTATAGGAATCAGAAAAAGCGTTAATAGTGAATTAAATTTAATTAATAATTTTTTTTAATCTCTTGAATTTATGTTCATATTAATATAAATTATAAAAATTATGTATTTTTTTAATTTCAAACATGAATTTGTTCATTTCATTTTTTCAATGTTTTAAAATAAAAAAATTTAATCAACATTTTTGATTAATTACTTCCCTACTTTAATCAAGTTTATGTTTATTATTTTTCTATTCTTACATTATTGTGTTTTATATTTATCATTTGTCTATACTTGACATTGTTATTTTTAGTATTCTATATATTCCTGATGAATACAGCATCGCTTTCGAAACATATGTATATAAATAAAGTGGTGAGAACAAAATATTTTTTAATTCATTTATGAAAATAATTATTTTTGGAGTTCAAAATCGATAGCAAACCATATTACACTTGTTTTAATTTAAGAGTGAAGATCTAATAAGCAATTCAAATGGGTTACTATTATCTCAAACAGATGAAAGGCAAATTCAACAGATATTAATTAACAGGCGAAATTTACTTGCAATGGCTGCACCATAAAAATATGGAATAATACAAGCAACCGAAAAAAAATACTTAGGGGTGATACAGCCAGTTTTTTTTTAAAATCGAAAATTATGAACCAGTTTCGATCTTGAGTTTAAGTTATTTTGTATAAGATCACAGGGGTAGCTATATTAGGCAGCCTTAATTTAATTATTCTTTTTGTGTTTAATTCGTAGGTCTAAATTTATTCATTTTTTTAATTATATCTAAATCTAATTTAATAACATTATTATTAAGTTCTGCATGCATTTTTTTATTTTTGTGACAGCTGTTTTGGCATTCAAAGCTATTTTTAAACTGTGGTTAAGCCACGTTGAGATGACTTATTTATATGATTCTATTTGCCCCCAACCAAATAAAACATTTATGGTGCCTAAGATGATTTATTACTGGTGAAATCGATTTACTGAGAAAATAATTGTGATAATAGATACTCTATTCTGTGAGGTATTCATAGTTGAATTCTGTTTTCTTCGCATTAAATTGCAATGTTTTCTGATTTGTATTACAATTACGCGAATTCTATTGACTTATTTAAATGCGTTATATTGTTTAGGTCTTGTGAACATACTGAGAAGTGGGGAATAAATAATTTCCCTTGGTAATTTATTAATTTATGATATATTAGGATGTTTCATTCATTTGATAATTTCCAATAATTCAAGTAAATCTAATCTAAGACCCCCTTTTCTGCATGTAAGGGTTTAGGTTCATTGTCAAGCGGGATGTGATTATTCACTAAAAGATGTTCTGCGAATTTTGAAAAAGTACTTTTATTATCATAACATCGAATAGTTCTTTGAATCCGTTTGAGAAAACCCTTCCCTTATATTCTATATACGAGTATAGATAACGTTACAGTCGGCGAGGTCACATTTTAAGTCATATATTCCATAATCCTAAAATTAATAATAATTAAGTTTAGAATTTCTGCTTTTGTGTTTTTAACGGTTGTTCATATATTATTATTGTTTCTAAAAGCTAAATTTAAACCACTTTTTAAAATTTCTTTTGACATTTTAACAGATTTTTGAGCGAGAAATTCCCGACATGCAAAATTTCTTTTTTTTTTCCACATTCTCATTAATTATCAAAATGTAATTCCATGGTTTACAATTTTGTTAACCATGGGATAGAAATTCGAAGCAGTAAATTTTTCTGTTATCATTTTTTTTTTAAATGAAAGTCTAAATTTTGATAATATTCGAACAATATTTATCGGAAAAACTTTCTTATAGGAAAGTAAAATATTTGCATGTGACTAAGTACTCGTAAAATCTTTCCACTTGCCAGGAGGATGTTCTGTCGAAAAAGCACTGAGATCCTTGTTCTGGTCTCGACGTGAATAAATTGCAGCAATGTTAACTATTTTCAAAAAATTTGTTATTAAATAAACACAATACCATGTAAAGGGAGTTCTATGGTGTAAACGTAAGTTTTCTGGTTCGATTCTAAAATATGATTTTTACAAATTCATATCGTTTGAATATTATTCATAGTTGTATCGAACCTACAGAGTAGATTAATTTAAGCAGATGAGTTTATTTATGTATAACCAAATAAAAATTATTGCACAACACATGCAATATCGAGCCGAGATTGCACCATAAATTCAATACCAGTACATAAGTTCGGCCCCGCCGCGCGCCCTATTAATAGCGTACGCAAGGTGGTATGTGCCCAATTTTTCACTTCAACCGCAGAATGGACAACACGTCCTACCTTGGATACCTCGACCTGCAGCTACCAGACAAAAACAGTCTTCTTTACCCAGAAAATTATGACGTCACCACTCGCTACCTTAGCGACCGACCATACTGGCTGGTGCTATAAGTCAAGTACGCTCAGAGCAACAATATCTCCATTAAGAAACTACGAAACACTTTTCTCTAGGGGATTCCCAAATCACAATAGTCGTGCGTCCCTGTGTGCCGATGAATAAATATTTACACTGTTTTTCTTGTACGGGTCCTACACATTATGTACAATATTGTTTCAATGGTTTCTATTATTAATAGTTTATAAAAAGTTTTTAATTATTGGATGACATTCAAAACTGGAAGTTCAGGAAAAATAGTACTAATTGCCCTTAAGGCGATCCAATGGGTAGTAATGCAAAATCGTGTGTTTTCGGTTTGAGAATTTGTTGGCCTGGAAATATCATAGATAATTGAATTAAATACTGCAAGTAGATCACACCTTGGCCTTTCATTTAACTTTCCATTTTTTTTATATGTCTTTTTATAAGCTTAGAAAAAAATAAAGTATGAGATATTAAAAAAATGTTTAAAGCGCAAAATCTGCTACTTATGAACACCCTTTCCCACATTTTCGTATTGCTCATTGTGGTAAATGAAGTTTTTTAGAATATGACCGTAAAACATTTTAATAATTATGTCTGAGCTTTACAGAATTGAATAAAACACGCATTTTGGTGATGTTTTTTTGCCGAAATCGAAACATGCGGCCGATGTACAGCGGGATTTTCAACCTTGTCGCCACCTGCATAAGGAGCGAGTGATTTCGTTAAAATTTTAGCCGGTGGATGGCCTTAAGGCCATCCACTTCCTAAAATTCCAACAAATCGCACGCTCCTTATACAATTGGTGACAAGGTCGAAATTTCCGCTTAATATTGGAGGCATGTTTTGATTTACGTAAAAAAACTTCACCAAAACGCGTATTATATTTTAATTTGTAAAGCTCAGGCATAAATATTTAAATGTTTTACGGTCATATTCTAAAAAAAATTATTTTCCACAATTAACAATACGACCATATCGTAAAAAGGGTTCGTAAGTAGGAGATTTTTCGCTTTAAACATTTTTTTTAGGTCTGATACTTTATTTTTTCTAGGCTTATAAAAAGACACCAAAAAATTGGAAAGTTATACAAAAGGCCAAAGTGTGTTCTACTTGCAGTTCTTAATTAAATGATCTATGATATTTCTAGGCTATCGAATTCTCAAACCGAAAACACACAATTTGGCTTTACTTTCCACTGCATCGCCTTAACCACGGTTTTGGTATGAAACCCCCGGCTTTAATTATAATTCTTTCTTGTGTAAAGACTTTGCTTATAACCCATTTTTTGTGTCAACGTTTTCAGCTTTAAAGCAATTTTCCACGTGTCGCATGTTTTAACATAATGTCAAACCTTTTTAACGAAGTTTCCAAAATTAAACGAATAAAGTTTTGGAGTTTTTCGGAACAAGTAGGGTGCACCAATTATTAAAATTCAACAAAATTATTTTCATTTGTACGCAGAGTAAATATTTAATGACTGGACGAACTCACCCCATTCTACCCCTCCCCCCCCCCCCAACCAACTGCCTATCTGATGCTCGCACAGTGCTGAACACAGCACACATTAATAATAATAATATTCTCCGCAGGTTCTTAATCAGTGTGTCTTTTTTTAATGTAAATTCCGTACAAGAGTCGCGGATCCCAGATAGAAGTATCCAGAGTCAGTGGGAATATGGCATCAACAATTTGGGGAATATTTCGAGGCACAACTAACTATCGAAGATGAGAGAGGAGAGAGATAAAAAATTAACGGTTGGTAAGTGATTCTTCATATTTAATTAAACCAATTTTCAAAGAACATTTTGATTTGAATGGCAATAAAGAATTCCAGTTCATTTTTTTAATAAAAATCACATTTGACTTTTAACTCTAATACCAGTATTTTTTTAAGTTCATTTCCGTGGTTGAATTAATTCTCAGCGATTTTTTTTTAAGAAATCCACCAAAACGGCTCAAATATGGGCGGTAAGAAGCCGTGACCGCGTGACGTCACAAGCGTCATGCGGTCACACAGAATGAATTTATACAGAAAGAATTGAGGCGCAAACAACCACGTGACGTCTAATTAATTAATAATTATATATAATAAAACTTACACATTCAGACTTGGCGTTGGTTGATTTCTGTGTAATATGTAGTTAAAAAAATATATCTATGGTACTAAACTCTACAACAAGATCCTACTCTCCTTCAAATATCACAAAAAACATTAATACAATTAAATCGCAAATAAAACGCTGGATACGTTACACAGCGAGATCTGAAATAGAAAAGATATTGACATCTAACACAGACTGACACAGAAACCACTCAACTCCATTTAACACCTCATATTACAGTTTACTCAACAAGTTCATCAAATTCAAATAATTTAACTAAATATTATGTAAATGCAATCCTCAACACGGGATATCATTACTTTTTTCAAATGAAATTCATCATCAGGGCAAGTGCATACACTTGCCCTGACGATGGAGCGGTTATTCCAAAACCGGTAAGCGTATAAAATAAGTGTGGTTAAAACAAAGTTTCATTTGATTATAATGGAAAACCACAAAGTGATAGCTTCATAAAATAGTACATTATTTTTTTATTCCCATAAAAAAAAAACATTTCTTTATGATTTATTATTATTATTGTTCACTGGATTTTTCTATATTTCGTATCTTCTACTATGGAGTGTACCAAATAATAACACATATATATTTATCTGAAAAAAACAACAACAAAATATTGGCTCTCGCCGGCTTTTGGACCTGCGACCGCTGGGTTCGGAGCCAACGAGTCTATCGCTCTAATACGGAGGTCAATAGGTTATTTTTTAATACTTCTTCCACACACCACTCATAAGCTTTTGACCTCCGGTTTTGCTTCCATAAATATCTCCAGTATTTCCATGACGACTTTCATCCATCTACGAGCAGACTCTTTTTGTCATTTAATTTTACAAATCATAATCATACAAATTTATTAGTAAAATGGGTTACAAAAGTTATTCAAACTAAAAATTACTATAGTATTTGGGAACCACTGGAAAACGCCATTTCACAGCGTTTTTCCCATTTGTGACAATGGCCATACTTTTAAAATTCATAAGTTAGCTTTTTATTTATTATGCATGTATTAATTTGATTGCGCTGGATATTTCATTATATGTTTTAACTAATTAATTATTACATGTTGAATTAAAGTGTAATTAATCGACATTATTACCTCAATAAATTTACACTGAAGCCAAAATAAATGGCCTAGTGAGAAAAATAACTGAAACGTTACTTGAAATAACGTTTACTTTGTTTTTATCAGATCCGAATTGTGTGTTTTTTTTTTATCTGCTAGTAGTAAGTACTTACTTATCTCTTCCCCGCATTTTTTTTTCACTTCCTAATATTCTCAAATATCCTAGGGTCCCGTGGTCCTACTGAAACTAGGTAGATGGGACTCTTATGCGGTTTTCGCCTGGATTTTTTTTTCCAATTTGTGTTTATACATAATATGGTATAGACCAGAGATTCCAAACCTTTATAAAACGGACCCATCCAAAAATATCAGTAATAGCGCGTACAAAGTAAGCACCGGAGGTGACAAATTTACTAGGATCACGGGACAAACCGAAAAATGGTTTTGATTCTATTTCAAAGAAAAAAATTGTCGCGAATCTTTCTGAAATGTATGAAACAGAAACCTTTGAAATGAGTAATATTCATTTCCATGCTTTAGTGAAAACGTTCAAATTTAAAACTTATTTTTAAAATGATGAGAATGATTATAAATCATTTTATTTTATTTTCTATTAAAGTCTTTACTGCTATTTCCGAACTAGAATTTCCTTTAAATACACGATTGATTTGTAAAAATAATGTACATATAATTGTGTATATGAGTAAAAAATATATATGAGTAAAAAAAAAAAAAATTCATAAAAACTGTTTTTTTTTTTAGTGCCACTACCAAGTATTCACACTCACTGGACTTACCTTAAGTGGATTTTTTTTTATTATGTATGTAATATAGATACATTAATATATAATTAAAAAAAGAAATTTAACTGCATTGATTTGATTTATCATTTTCTTTCTCTCTACATTATGTTATTATTATAAAACTGTTTAAAAAAAATAGATTTTATAAACTTTGTATGTTTATATAATAAATGAATCTAACAATTTTTTAAATTATTGTACATAATATTAAAAACTCCCAAATCTGAACACGAAACCGAAAATACACAGAAAAGAAAAAGATAACTTTTTCCCGTGACTTCTCGGTTTCGTTTTTCGATTTAGGAGTTGTTAATATAAAAGTGATTAAAAATATATTACAATGAGATTTATTAGCTTCAATAAGTTATTACAATTTTTTTTTTAATTATTAATTAATAAAAACCGCAGAATTATCCACAGTGTTTATAATAAAGCAAATTCAAACAGTATGCCTAACGCACAAAACCATATAAAACCGACCTCCAAAGTATTTTTAACTCTTGATCGCGCACAAGTGACTTATCTCGCCCAATAGTGAACGATGTTACGTTTGGAGATAAAGCAACACTTTTGATCAGTCATGCTAGGAGTAGCGGTAGGGATAGGGGTAGAGTTAGGGGTAGGGGTAGGGGTAGGAGAAGAGTCTGGGGTAAAACATCAAAACCTCAAAACTTTACTCCAAACCATTCATAACCCCGGGCACCATCGGGTACTTCAGCTAGTATACCATAAAATCACTTAGGTCGGGGTTGTAAACCGGTTATTCTGTTATGCTTGAAGAATGATCACAATTGTATCACATCTGAAACGGGCCGAGAATAGACGTTTATTGTTGAGCGGTCGAATTTCAAAAATTCAAAATGGTGCTGGTAACACGGCCCAGATATATAGAATACAATATTCTTTGCTAACCAATGCTGTACATAATGTAAAACGTTACTGAACATAAATAAACATATCGATTTGACTGTCAATCAAAGGTGGGAAGAAATCTGAAAAACTCCAACCAGACTCAAATGTCAAATTTAAGACCAAACCTTATTTAAGTTTTTTTCTGGAAAGAATCTTCCAGGGTTTTCTATTTCAAAGCTATGATGGCTTTGGGGATGAATTTTCCTAGAACCTCCCACTCAACCGTAGGAGGTTTATTTTCGGGAGTGGGCGGGTAAGGGCGATCTCTCTCAAGGGCTAGTTGAAGGACTTTCAAACGTTCGCAAAATTAATGAGCATGTAATATTAAATATCTTATTATTTTATTATGTATATCCGGAGAGTGCGTTCGACATAAAACGTCTTACGTATGGTCTAATCAATAATTTCAAGGATTTTACAAGCTTCGGATAGAAAAAAAATATATAATAAAAAATAATCTAATACTTTACAGGAATGTCAGGAGGTATGCTGGTACCTGCCGCGAATATCTGTGGTGTTTGTATCAAATAACCTACTAAGTGCAAAACGGTATGCAATTGAACCCGTAAAATTCGACCGCTGATCATACGGACAGAATACGCAGTGCAAAATTAAATAGATACTGACGGCTAGGCGCAATGAAAAGTGCTGAACGAAATTCAGGCTAGCCATTTGGATAAAGTGTGTTTCATTAACCGTTAGAGTGTGGCCCAGCGCCATCGCGCTGTCAGCTCTAGCTAGGTACGTAAATTGCGACGCAGCGCTATAGCGCAGTAATTTTAAGTGTGCTTTTTGTCATCCTCGGGAGAGCACATTTTCAATTTGTGCGTGGTATATTGCGGTTGGCGCGTGTCTTGATAACTGTATTTATTGTTTATCCTGTTAAAATAAATACACCCTAAAGTGAAACGATATTTTTCATCATGTCGGTAGTTAGTTCTATTGCCGATGATCGTAATGTATCAAATGACAGCGGCACTACGGACGACGAGACCTTTGTTCCCATAAATAAAGACAGTGACGACGGAAGTGACATTATTGTACATCGATAAAATATTGCGAATAGAAAGTGAATCTTCGGATTCATTTTCAAAAACACAATTGTGAAGTTAAATAATTTTATATTTGTGTTCTATTTTATAGTTTTAAATGTGGAGTTTTTTTTTAATTATAACTATAATAATATTATAGCTATAATAATTTTAAAAAAAATCATTAAAATTGATTGTTATTTGTCCAAGGTATTACATTTTTATTGAATACCATGCTTTTTTTCATTTAAAAACACAGAATATCTGGAGCAATTTATATACATACTTGCAAAATAAGCATTACACTAAAACTGTTAAGAAAGATACGGTGGCAAGCGGTGCCAAGGTTTTAGATATATCTGTATCTGCATCTACCTATACCCGGGACTCAAGCGAATAATTAATGAAAATAAAACAATAACTTTGTTTATAACCACGAAATTTTATTTAATTTTATTACGACCGACCGGTTTTCGCTTAACATAAGCATCTTCAGGGTACAAAAATTAAACTGATCAAAAATACATAGTGTTGTGTTTATATATACAAAATAGATAGTATATATGTAAACACTAGCCAATAAATACGATCAGTTATTTAACCCCTAATTCTTTATGTTAAGCGAGAAGCCAGTCGTGCAATAAAATCCAAATAAAAGAATTCTCGTGATTATAAACAAAGTTGTGTTCTATTTTCGTCAAATAACCACAAAGTGACTGCTTTCTATCAAAAATAGAATAATAATTGTTAAAAAACAAACTCCACAGAAATAAAAAAAGTGCGTAATTTTTAGTGTTACAGAATATTACACAATTCAAAGCCAGGCAGGGCGAGGGGCTGTGGGTCACCCAGAATCCGGTGACACCCAATGCTTTAAAAAAATGTGTTCCTCGATAACAAGCTGATAATTTCAAAAAGAAATTCCACCGAAATCAAGGGCTTGACCATTGTATGAGTTAATAGATATTGTGTGTCATATTTTGACCGAACTAACCGATACGCTTATTTATTAGAAAATAATATTAAGATACTTAACAAAATTATAAGCACGTGGAGATTTTAAACCATAAAGTAATGAACAATTTTTTTTTTATAACGTAACAGAAACAAAAAAACTAAAACAATATTATAACACAAAATCATTAAAGGCTGCATTATCAAGCTACAACACTTAATTGTAGGATTCATCAAAGTGCTGGTATAGATGACGCTTTTTCTTTATAAATGGAGTCAGAAAACATATCAACAATTCCTCAAACTTGTTGCCCAGATCATGCATGTATTGGTTGTAGACAGTACTGATAGTTGGTTGTAAATATCGCAGAAAATGTTACAATTAGTCTTGGCATTCGCGTCGGCACATTTGGTATGTGACGAAGTTGGCAAGGCTATCAATTAGATTGTTAAGCATTCTGCATATTATAACCAGGTCTGAAAATATTTCTCTTGTCCGACAGAATTGAGAATTAGATGCAATCGGTTCGTAAAACTTCTATAATGAATATTTTCTATTGGAATCACACGATCACGGTGTTTTTCAAAATTTAATACAGATATCAAGTTTACCAGATAAATACAAGAGTAACCGTATTTTTTACATAATGAAATAACAAAAAGGAAGTAATCTGGCCGATTCTGGTTCTTTTTTAAGGAAAATTCATGAAAATTCGGAAAATGTTGCTGAAGGTATTGGAGAAAGGGGAAAGGATATGGGGATAAGGAAAAAAGGTGGGGAAATACCCGGCTATTCAGGTCTGGTCGTTCAAACACGGCTAAAGCCATCTGCCAAAGCAACGTTTCGATTCTGAATGGTTGTCTTTTACCAGTGGTGTGCACTCCATAAGGCTGAAAAGCTGTACCTAAAAAAAAAAAATTCTCCATAAATTTGTCAATATATTTTTAATATTTTTTCAATTTGACAAAATTTACACCTTTTAGTAAGAATAATAAAATAGCGTAAATATATTCAATTCATAATTTATACCCGAACTTGAAAATCTACGCACATGTCAATCACGATCAATCCACGGTCGAAGAGATCAATGCGCCACTGGTATTTA
The DNA here is from genome assembly GCA_022606495.2 of Halesus radiatus. Taxonomy (NCBI): domain Eukaryota; kingdom Metazoa; phylum Arthropoda; class Insecta; order Trichoptera; family Limnephilidae; genus Halesus; species Halesus radiatus. The sequence continues at coordinate 106,464 of JAHDVE020011508.1, read as the reverse complement.
CTCAATGTCGGGGATTAGCATATTCTAAGAAAAACAAAAATTCGTAAAATACAAAAAAAAATCTGTAGCTAAGATTTTTTTTACCATGTTTAAATCATTTAAACATTAGCAACGATGTTCAAGTATAGCTTTGTCATTTTTTCATCACAAAATACAACACAGATCAACATTTGCAAAAACAGGTTGATATAGACCGTTACCTTAAACAACGATGCGATAACCTATTGAATCATATACACCTCATTATAATATTTAATCCAGTGAAGAAAGGCAAGGCCGACTGCGACCAAATTACCCTTTTATTTTATATACCTTTTTCTATTTACATATTTCGTTCGTTTAGGTTTATCCAATATTATCTCTTCAATGATTAAAAATGATGTATTTCCTCTGATTAAATCAATTTTCTAAGTAATTGTTAACTTCAACTAGGCAACTCCGAAATCACCATCAACGTAAATCAACTTATCTTATCTCCCTCATAATGCTTATTAATACTAAATCATATTATGTGTTTGGAGCATGCATGAGAGTACATGTACCACATACAGATATAGTGGATGAGTTGGCATCGCGTTTGGTCCTCGCTTGAGCATCGTGAGTTCATTTCCCCGGCTGGCTAAGTCCTCAACTACGACACAACAACATCTTCTGCCTACTGTGATGGTAGTATGAGATTTTCAAATATTGTTAGGTTATTCGTAACCATACAGCCTTTAAGAAATATGTTTTTTAAATAACCGTACGAAAAGGAATTCTTTGAATAAAATTGTCAAATGCGTATTAACTTCGTCATATTGGGGGCATCACACAATTGATCTTGGTTGGGCCGTTTTACACAATACCATTCTCACTGACACATCATTTCATGCACCGCTGTACTTGGGTGTTAATATTGTTGCACATCTCTAATCTTTCCTACCTATCCCGTGAGTGTGTTCCTTCCACGATCCGCCGGAACCAGTTAAGAGGAACGGCTGCGCTGCTTGTTTCTTATATAACTTAATTTTGAATTTGAGGCCAAAATACCCATCCAAACTGAATGACACATGTTTTTAAATTAAAGGTTTAGTAAATATCTAGTACGGATTAGAAGTATTTTATTTATTTTTGTTTTAAATTATGATGTATATGCCATGAAAAAACAACAATTTGCATAATTTTAGAGGCAAATTCTTGTATTTTTTTAAAATTATCAAATTTGCCCTAAAAAAAAACATTTAAAAAAAAGGTTTTTTTAGGGTAAATATTTTAAATTGTGTAGGGCAAATTTGGGTTCCAACGTAAATTGGTCATTTTTAGTTTAATTTATAGTCCACCGTAATGCTTATTTTAATACATTCTTTTTAATTTTTCTTTTTTATATTTTATTATATTTTCAAGAAAATGGGTGAAATTTTTTTTAAATCACCGTTAGCCCCCAAATGATTATTAAAGGTGCCTCTAAAATCGCGAAAAATCAATTTCTTGAATGGCCTATATTTCATAATGTAAAACAAAAATAAATAAATTACTTCTAATCCGTACTAGATATTTACTATACTTTTTGATGAAAAAAAGATCATTAGGTAATAATCATAAGTGTTTTTATGAAACAGGCCACGCAACCGTTCCTCTTAAAATTGACGCCCGCCTGATCAACAGCGCTTTAAAATATTCCGGGATCCCAGACCGCAAAATTATTCGAATTGGCCGTCGGAACTCAATACAAAAAACATCGCTTGTGAGTGTCCTGAACATTGACTGAATTGAGAAGATAACCGGGATTCAAATACCTTTGGTGAGTCCTTTCCCTTTACAGTGAAACATATTCTCTCCTTGGTACAGTGGTAACTCACACATAATAAAACGGTACTTCGAAAATTACATAACAATTCTTATCTCATTTCATATTTATTGCTATGTCTTGGCGTGTGTGCCTTTATCACATTTCTGTATGCATGTTTTATTTATTTATTTATGTATATATATTATACAGTACCACTATACCTAACACGTTTTGTTTAAGTATAATGAAAGTGCTTTGTATGCTGTTTTATAAGGTAGGTTTGAAGAAGTGATACTGTGAATGGGTGTTATATGTGTCGTGACCACAACGTGATACATATATGCCCATTATTGTTAAATATGTTTTTTTTGGAGATGCCAACAGCTAGAAGTAGAAACACCACCCCATCAACAGTAACCTAATAGGGTACGCATTACATGTCGGGACATTATGAAGTATGACCATTAAAAAACTTTTTAGTACCTTTGCGTATAGGGGTTTCGAAAAACCAGTCAACTTTTTTTATATTCCTTTTATAATATTCACGGCCTAACTTAAATGCCAGTATTTTTTAAGCGTTTTTTGTCTTAGTAAAAAAGTTTTCAAAGTTAGATTTTTTTTGCGTCATAAATCTGGAAGTTGGGCCATACGAATCAGAGTTAGATGATGTCACAAAGTATCAATCTATCCTCAATGGCATCGCGATTGGGACAGAGTGGCGTCAGGGGCGTTCTGATCAATCGTTTTTCATAATAGATTTTTTAATTGTACGTGGAAAAGGTATATATTTCTTATTATCACTTTATGTCATATTTTATCTTTCTTATTTTCGCTAGCACTTATTGCTTTTAAGAAAATGAATAACTTAATTTTTTTAATGAAAACCTTCACATAAGCCATAGAAATGTGATAAAAAAACTTTTACAATACAAAAAATCCCACAAAGGCAAAGCCTGATTGTGGGATTTTTTTGTTTACATATTTAATTTTTATCATATTTTCTTGTATTTTCAAACTGTTTCAAAATGATGCTCTATGGGGGTAAATTTTCAGACTTGGCTGGCTAGCCGAAAACGACCATGCGCCCCCTTAATTCGAAACACCTTAAGGTTCGTTTTCGCGAACCACGAATTTCACTTTTTTCCCCACCGGTCCTGTCTCGCAAAAATAGACCGAACCGCCCGTAGAGTATATAAAAAAAATTCAATAAAAAAAAATTTAAAAAAATCAGGAGCAAAGATGACGTTAATATTTAAATGAGATTTTTCAATGATAAATTCACAGAATAATTTTCAACTCTATTTTCCCGTACATAAATAAATATTTATAAAAAATGTGTATTTATATACATCAGAAGTGATGACTGATTAGTATTTATAGCAATTATTATTAGATTTTTTCATCTAATGTTATTCTTTGTTTCAATCATTTGAATGTATGTGGCTGCTCTCTTATGGAAATCAGTTCTAAACTCAATTTAAAATTTAAGTCATTGTACCTTTCTATAGTTTAAAATTTCAAAGTTATAAATAACACCAACTGCATAATTCATTCTTCTTTTCTCAGTAAACAACCGCCTTCAGTAATTTACCATGGAGAGTTTAAAGCCTCGCTAGATCATTTGTATTGTTGATCAGAAATATACTCAGTGTTAACAACGATAGTGTTTTAATCTAGTTTGTGTAACGATCACCCATCCAAGTTAAGATTTTTTTAATATATTCAATCCATCCCTTCCAAGTCTAAGATTTACAACCTTGGGCAGATCGAGGACTTCCTGGCGTGGACAATGACCTTAAGCGATTTTTCAAGTAGGAGCGTAAGGAAAAATGTCCATACATATGTTGCATACCCAAGGGTATATTGTTTTAGTTTTTCTTTACTCCATCCGACATCCCTCTGCCCCCTCGTGATGGAACCCTGCATATATTACAGTCTACTCCTATTTAGAAAAAAAACCGCCGCACCCTAATCTAAACCATCTATTAAGAGAAATGCCAAACTAAACGAAAACCTTCTTGGATGTATCAGGTTTGTAAGTGATTTTAAAAGGCTCCACTCTATCCTAACTAGCCTCCAACTACCCTCACCTCGTCAGGCGGCCTGTTCACATTAAACATTCAGAGAGATTGCAAACAAAAGTCTCGTTAAAGAAAGTTTGGCCGGTCTGGTCGGCACGCACTAACATTGTAAGAATAATTCCGCCAATTGAGAATTCAGAATAGGACCCCCGAAAGAAAACATTCCCTGCAAAAAAAGGGAATGTACCTGGAAACTGAATGGACTCCGAATATAAGCTGCAAGATATTTATGGCTTAAGTGATATTCTTTTAACTCCTTTCTTCGAACAAGTGGCTCAACTTTGACGGCCTCCATGGTCGAGGGGTAAGGCTCTCGACTACGAATCGGAAGGTCGCGGGTTCAAATCCCGGCGTGCGCAAGTAATTTTTATTTAATTAATTTGTGTTGTTTCACAATTAATTCATTTAAAAATAATATATGGTATATTTGCGCACGTTCCAGAGTGGAAGATATCTCAGTATCGCCCTGGTGAAAGACCACCATTCAGAATTGAAACGTTGCTTGAAATGGCTTTTAGCCGTGTTTGGTGACCAGATCTGAATAGCCAGGTATTTCCCCACCTTCCTCTTCCCCTTCTCCTTCCCCTCCCCAATACCTTCAGCCTCACAACATTCCCCAATTGGGAATGCCATAGTCTCACTGGCTCCAGACGGTTGGGAGCAGTTGGGACTCTTGTGAGGTATTCATATAAAAAAAAAAAACGATTCCAAAATTACCTAGGCACCTAGTTAGTTACCAATTTTTTTAAATTTTTTTTTTATTTAAAAAAAAATTATTAAACTTTTTGTTAAATTATATAATATAGGTTTTATACTATTCTCCGTTAGAAGCATTTGCTTGTGGATGGAAGAAGAGTGTACTCGTACATTATTTATTATTGGTAATTAAAGTTTTACATTAAAAAAACAACACATAGTATATAGTAAATGTGTTATAAAGAGATATTTGTGTTACATATCATAATTAGGATAGTATATTTAAAATATATGCATTTCGAAGAAATAAGAAATACGAGTATTATGGAAGACACGTAATTTTTGGAATATTTGCAAGGCAAATTTAGTTGGAAACATTTTTATTTTTGAGATTATCTTTAAAATATTTCTTGACGGAGGTAAATATTTGGATTTTATCGTGAATGCATCTGATCTCTTCCGGTAGTTGATTGAAAAATGATCGTCCTTGGTAAGTATAATGTAGTTGTGCAAATAAAGTGTTTAATTTTGGGCATGGAAAAATATGTTTAAGACGCATACGGTTTTCAGTTAAGAATTGATATTTGTCTTTTTCTTTTATGATTTGAATTACTGATTTTTTAATGTACAGATTTGTAAACGTAGGCACTTGAAATTCATCAAATAGGCGATCCGTTGGGTAGTCGGAAGATTTTTTTTTATTAAAATTTTAATTATTATTCATTGAACAATTTCTACTGAAACAAGGTTAGATTTATATGCGGATCCTCAAATAATGATAGCATATTGTAGAGTGGATTGAACTAAGGCATAGTATATTGAGTATAAATTTTTTAGAGATAAAAAATTTCTATCTTAAAAATACATGTATGAGTTTTCTAATTTTTTAAACTATTTCACATATTTGGTCTTTTCATTTCAAATGTTTATCGATAATTTTAAGTGTTTGATTTTATTTGTCGTTTTTAGTACTGTGCAGCTTTTTTATATGAATATCGCACAAGAGTCCCAACTGCTCCTAATCGTCTGGAGCCAGTGAGACTATGGCATTCCCAATTGGGGAATGTTATGAGGCTCCATGGTCGAGGGGTAAAGCTCTCGACTACGAATCCGAAGGTCGCGGGTTCAAATCCCGGCGTGCGCAAGTAATTTTTATTTAATTAATTTGTGTTGTTCACAATTAATTCATTTTAAAAATAATATATAGTATATTTGCGCACGTTCCAGAGTGGAAGATACTCTCAGTATCGCCCTGGTGAAAGACCACCATTCAGAATTGAAACGTTGCTTGAAATGGCTTTTAGCCGTGTTTGGTGACCAGATCTGAATAGCCAGGTATTTCCCTTTTCCCCACCTTCCTCTCTCCCTTCTCCTTCTCCTCCCCAATACCTTCAGCCTCACAACATTCCCCAATTGGGAATGCCATAGTCTCACTGGCTCCAGACGGTTGGGAGCAGTTTGAGACTCTCGTGCGGTATTCATGTAAAAAAAAAAAGGCTGAAGGTATTGGGGAGGGGAAGGAGAAGGGGAAGAGGGAGGTGGGGATATACCTGGCTATTCAGATCTCGTCACCAAACACGGCTAAAAGCCATTTCGAGCAACGTTACAATTCTGAATGGTGGTCTTTCACCAGGGCGATACTGAGAGTATCTTCCACTCTGGAACGTGCGCAAATACACTTTTTATTATTATTTTTAAATTAATTAATTGTGAAACAACACAAAATAATTACTTAAAATTTACTTGCGCGGCCCGGGATTTTACTATTTAGTGATAGTAAATTAATGTCGAAAAAAGTCTTGGAAGTGTTCATGTCTTCGGTGGATTTTAATTTCAATTTTTCCCAAGGCTTTTCACTTATTATTAATACTGTGTCGTCGGCATATGAAGTAATTTAGCCGTGTGTGGTAAAAAGAAAATGTCGTTAACATATATGGTAAATAGGATCGGTCCAAGCACAGTACCTTGAGGGATTCCAAAGTGTGAAATTTCCTGATCATGATTGATTTTTGTAATGAGTGCGATTTTTTAAGTAGTTGTAATCCATTTAATTGTATTTTCTTTTATACCAATATTTTTTAATTTTTTTAAAAGCATCTCATGGGATATGCTATCAAAAGCCTTTTCTAATTTCCGTTAAATATTTAATATACGGGTTACTTGAAACAATAAGGAACTCTAGTCTATTTTTTTAAATAATGACGTTCTAACTTAAAAGTCAGAATTTTTTTTTCTAAAGTTAGTTTTCATAGTTACATAATTTTCAAAGTATCAATTTTTCAAAGTCTGCCAAAACACTTCAAATCTATGACCGGTCGGTTTTCAGGTTAGAATGTCAAATGTCCAAACAAAGATGAGGTTAACCATACATAATTTTAGATTCCATTAATAATAAACCATAACTAAGCACAAACAATACAATTGTGTACCTTTTCTGAAACTTTAATTAATAATAGTATTTAATATTAACATATTATTAACAATTGATTTTGCCATGAATATTTTTAATTCTTTCAACATTTTTTTAAAAATATTTAACAACAATTATAGAGCTTAGTTAGCAAAAGTTTTTTTAATTTTTTCCTAAAACTAACAATTTATGTATTATTTAGGATACAAAACAAAAACGACAAATACAAATTTCCATACAAATCCAAAATTAAAATGTTCATGGCCCAGACCCGTAACGTCAGATATTCCGATGCAATGGTACTGACCGGGTTTTTTTTCTTCACTTTAAAATAATGATTTAATCATTTTACGTGTAATAAGTAATAATTAGTTATAATAAAACTGGTATTTTCTAAATAGGCGTTTGTTGATCCATATGAATTTTTTTAACCTATAATATTTTTCACTGGAGTTTCTCATTGCTTTACGCCTAAAACATTTATACAAATATTCTACAACTTTAAAGAAAATTCGGTTTTTTCTCACCATAAAAAACACTTGAACGGTGAAATTTGTATAAACTCTTCTCTTTGATATTTCTTCACCAATTTAACTATTTCAGCTGGTATATTCATTTCTACCGTATATGTAAGCCTTGAAAAATGCACTTAGTTATAATAAAACTTGTATTTTCTGAATAGGCGTTTGTTGATCCAAATGAATTTTTTTAACCTGTAATATTTTTCACTGGAGTTTCTCATTGCATTACGCGTAAAACATTTATACAAATATTCTACAACTTTAAAGAAAATTTGGTTTTTTCTCACCATAAAAAACACTTAACGGTGAACTTCGAGGCCATGAAATGTGTATAAACTCTTCTCTTTGATATTCCTAAACCAATTTAACTATTTCAGCTCGTATATTCATTTCTACCGTATATATAAGCCTTGGAAAATGCACTTAGGAATTGTTATTTTTTTATTTATTCATCAATAAAATCTGGAAAAATGTATACAATTTCGAAGAAAAATTGATAATGTATTTAATAAAAATTGCTTTATTAATAATGATAGATGGGTTTAGGTAGGAGAATAACGCATGTGATAAAAAAAATATTGTTATCATTTTAAAATGCATTTTCATAGAAAAAATTGCTTATTCGCCCCTCGTGCGGATGTTTGTTTAGAATCCGGAGATAGTTGAAGATATATGTAATTTCCCAGAATTCCAATAAGCACAAAAAACTTTCAATTCGATAAAGATTTCAATGGAAAAATGCCGAGAGCTTCTATTAAGTATTCAAAGCGTGGCTTAATGAATATTTATTTCTTTAGGGTAAATCGAAAAGCCGAGAAATGGGATCTCCAACGGCCTTAAAAATAGATTGGAGATAATTAAATCTCCCTAACACATTGGCGACCTGTGATTCACTTTGCTCTGATATTCGCTTAACACTTTCCGTAGACGGTTTTACAAATTCCTTTTTGCGAAATTATTCACAGCGGTAAACTCGGACGAATTAAAAATATGCAGTAGCTGGGGAAATATTCGATTGTCGTCAGGTGAAATACTGATCAGATTCATTGGGATGCAAAATCTACCAATGGAGTCAAAGCAACGTTTGTGAATTTCAATCGTTTTGACATACTGCTTATTCGAAATTCAAACACTGTTTTGACACACTGCTTATACGAAATTCAAACACTGTTCTGACACACTGCTTATTCGAAATTCAAACACTGTTTTGAGACATTGCTTAATCGAAATTCAAACACTGTTCTGACACATTGCTTATTCGAAATTCCAATACTGTTCTGACACACTGTTTTTTCGAAATTCAAACACTGTTTTGACACACTATTTATTCGAAATTTAAACATGGCGTGATGTAATACATTTAACGTCCATAGATTGAAATAAATATCAATTTTTTCGCAAAAAAACTATTGACAGTCTTAAAGAATAATAACTACGAGTATGTACAGCGTTTCCAAGAAAGTTTTTCAAAGATCTAGGGCTCGGGGATATTGTACGCTGTTTGACTATTGGAGTATAATGTCGTGTTGCGCTTTCTCCTCCTCAAGCAAACGGATCGGACAACCTTTCAGCGCCCATCGTCACAGCTTAATAGTCAAATTTCAAACAATATTACACTATGCACTAAGATAATTTTATTTGGTATCTAGGATGGATATTTTTTTTGTTACAAAAGCTAGTATTGAAATTCTTAAATTTAGACACTTAAACTTCTATATGTTGTACCTTTGTTTGTAAGATGTCGTGAACTTTTTTACAGCCCGTGATATCTCCAGAGTGGAAGATACTCTCAGTATCGCCCTGGTGAAAGACAACCATTCAGAATTGAAACGTTGCTTGAAATGGCTTTTAGCCGTGTTTGGTGACCAGATCTGAATAGCCAGGTATTTACCCACCTTCCTCTTTCCCTTCCCCTTCCCCTCCCCAAACCTTCAGCCTCACAACATTCCCAAATTGGGAATGCCATAGTCTCACTGGCTCCAGATGGTTGGGAGCAGTTGGGACTCTTGTGCGGTATTAAAAAAAAAACTCTTAAGATTATCTATCTTAAAATAGAACACAACATGTACATTGGTTACATGTATTCTAATATAAACATAAAACATCATATACACAAAAAAAAATTGCAACTTAAGTTACAATACACAATTAATAAATGCAAATTACAACATTAAAAATTGCAATTTAAGTTACAGTACACAATTAATAAATGCAAATTACAACAATAAAAATTACACTTTATATATTTCGTCACTTTCTTCATAAATTTCAAGATATTTTCCTCTTATTTTAAACTGACCGGTATTTCTTGGAAGATCTAAAGTCTCATTCCATTTCTTCTTCTTATAGAGTGGTTATGTCTATGTTAAGTTTTATTAATTTTTCTCTGGAATTCAGAATATTATTGGCAGTTAAACATTTTAAATATGAAAAAAAACTATTACATTTAAGTATACAATTTTCTAGACAAATAATTTAGATCCTTCAACATTTTTTAAACTTTGAAATATTTGTTTCATCTTAAAATTATTTTCGTGGCTTTCTTTTGCAAAACTGTTAGTCTAAGAATTTTATTATGTTATTGCTAAACTTCGTTTTTCGCAGTATAAAAGCATCAAAATGTCTTTAAAGCATAAAATTATTCAGAAATATTTTGTGTACACCACTGTTTAATATAAAAATTCACCATGTTTCGGAAGCGAAGCTCGCCTCATCAGGATACAAAGTATACTTGTTTATATAAGTATACTGGGTATCTTGATGAGGGGGGTTTCGCTTTCGAAACGTGTTAATATTAATTTAATTTAGTCCATTCAAAAAATTATTAAAAATTGTTTATTCCTGAGTTGCATTACTTTTCTGCGTTGATTATATATTGGCCTGTAATGGGTATGTTTATTTTTAATTTTACTATATAAATCTTTTTTTGTTGTTGTTTTGGAGTACAGATATCTTTAATCTTTTATTTTTAAATAATGTAAAGTGTACTACACATGTCATTATTATTGTTATTACATTCACAAAAGATACGATTTTATTATATATTACCACGTAACGAAATGTACCACTTGCTATAACACGGCACAAGCTAGCGTAGAAAGTAAGAAACAACTTTCCATTATACAATGTCAATGTAAATAAACTATCTATATTATCTGTATCGTATATTAAATGGTGTATACAAAGTAATTTCCATTATTTTTATTAAAAAATTATAACAAAAATTAATTTTACTTTTATTGAAGAAGTTATTTTCTATAATTTCTTCAAAAATTGGTATTAACTTTGTGGCGTCATTATTAATAAATGTATTAAAAATGACTTTGTAATCACCGTTGTATTAATATATACTCGTACATATCAACATGCTTCGAAATCGAAGCTTTCCTTATCAGGAATATACAGAATAAGATATTATAATTAATAATTGATAAAATATTCTGTATATTCCTGATGAGGAAAGGTTCGCTTTCAAAACATGTTGATATGTATATATTAATGAAGTGGTGATTACAAAGTAATTTTTAATTAATTTATTAAGTTATTTTCTACCTTTAAAATGCGGTTGAGGGAGTTTCTTGCAAAGATGGTGTTGAAAAATTTGGCAAATATATCTTATGTTACCATTCATAAGTGATTGTCTGTTTAACCGCTTAATTTTAGTTTCATTAACAGACGGCTAGTAAAAGGCAGCCACTAAACCCGAACCGCTAAAGCAGCTTCTGAAGCAGTTATGTCAATGTGCGGCAAGTTTACGGCGCATTCGGACCTATTTATCTTTAAAATGGGCAATAAACTTATTTTTTGATTCCACAAATTAAGCCATTGCCGTTAAATGAAGTAATTAGTCCGGTGGAATGGACCGAATTTTAGCCGCCTCCCCGCGCCGCGGTCCCCTTAATTGCTGATGCGATCTCCGTGAAACAGCCGCGAGCTGCTGCTACCTTGTAGCTTGTTGCCATGTACTAAAACAAAAACTGTTTCGTGTATAAAATAAAACACTGAAAACATATTCACTCCGGAAGGAAACAATTCGCTAACTGGAAAAGCAGATTTGAACGCGCGATTTTTGAAATCATGCACGATGTTGTTGTATTATTTTCATCCACCAGTATTTCAGATAGTTAAATTAATTATTTGATACTTTTAGACATCCAAATTCGTTCTTTGTTCTTAATTTGCGCTATTTTCATTCTTATTTAGAGGCTTTTGGAAAGTAACGTTGTGTATTGGTTGTGACAAATATGACGGTCTCCTTGATTGTATAGCTCCTTGATATATGCTGTATTTACGCTATTTTGTTCTTTCTTACATGGTCTATTGAAAAAATATGTAATGTCTCATTGCTTGTTTATCTCCTTGATAGCTGCGGGTATTTTGACCTCAAATTCAAAATTAAGTTATGTATGATACAGGCAGCGCAGCCGTTTCACTTGAAAGATTTTTCATCTATTTAGGCACTAAGACTAGAAGTAAGAAAATAATAAGGATAATAAATAAGGAAATAAGACCGGTCATTGGTTGAGTTAGCATCGCGTTTGGGTCTCACTCAGGCGTCAATTCAATTCTTCTGCTGGCTAAGTCCTCCATTACGACACAAGCAACATCTTCCGCTCACTGTGATGGTAGTAGGAAATTTTCAAATATTGTCAGGTTATTCGTAACAAGGGAATACTTGTCTTTCTTTTAATAAATCAAAAAATTAATTACATTTAAATATGATTTAACCTAAACTTTATGTCGAAAGCGAAAACTAATTATTATCGCCACTATTTTGACGTCACGCAATCTACAAAAGAAATATCAATAATCACGAGTTTTTCGTACAATGGTTGGCCAAAATATTGCTAATTACCGTCCTTGCTTATTTGGAGGAATACTTTTATCATGTATATTTTTTCTTCAATAAAAGTAAAATTACTTCGTGGCATCATTATTAATAAAATTAATAAAAAAATACTTTCTGTACACACTGTTTAATATATAAATATAAACATGTTTCGAAAGAGAAGCCTCATTAGGATACACAGTATACAAATAAATAATAAACATTAAAAAAAAATCTAAGAATAGACAAATTACAAACGCAAACAATAATAAACCATTATTTTTATAAACAATAATTATTAGCCTGAAACACTCATCCAAATTGAAAAAAACTTTCCGTGCAAAGATAAATGTCGCCGACAGGACTCGAACCTGCACCCTTCTGATTGCCGGTCAGATGCTCTACCATCGGATTATCGCAAGCCCGCCAAGTTAATCAATATATACTAGTGTTTCATTCAATAATTACTGTTTTTATTATATTTCACCTGTAAATTAGCATCTGACCGGCAATCAGAAGGGTGCAGGTTCGAGTCCTGTCGGCGACATTTATCTTTGCTTGGAAAGTTTTTTTCAATTTGGATGAGTGTTTCAGGCTAATAATTATTGTTTATAAAAATAATTGTTACCCTTTGCGCTATGCACAAAAACCTTGTCTTAAAAACTTTAGTTTATCAATTAATAATTAATTAATAATAAACCAATTTAAATACGGAAGACCTCAAGATTTTTTAATACCAGAATTAAGGAGCACCTAAGGTGTTTAACTAATAATTATTATTCTGAATTTGACAACTAAATTTTGGAAACAACTCATTCTTTTGACATAAACAAAGGTTAAAATTCTTTTATACGAATGCAGCTGGTTTACAATTGGATAAATTTGAAAATTTAGAAAAAAGAAAAAGGATTATAGTCAATAAAATTATTGATGTCCAAATATATATATATTTTAAAATAACTATCTCTTAAAATTATTTTCGCATTAATACATACGAGTATACTCGTATGTAGAATATTATTAATATAAATTTTACTAAGATTAAGAAAGAGACGCTTAGACGGTTTGTGCATGTAGCTCGAATGAACGAAGAAAGGAGTATAAGAACAATATATGACGCCAATGTGAATGGAAGAAGAAGTCGGGGACGCCCGAGGAAGACATGACACTCTCAAGTGAATCTAATACTTGAGTCGGGCCATGTCAGAAGTCGGAATAATATGAAAGATTGTATGAGACGATATATGAATGTGAGTAAAGCAAGAAGCGTATGCCATGATCGAGTTGTTTGGCGGTTCGTTCTCTCTGCCTACCCCTGCGGTGAAAGGGCGTTATGGTTAATTATTTAAATTTTATTAATAACTATAATTTTTTTTTTATATCATGATTTTATTTATATTAATGATAAAAATAACTGAATTGAATTGTAGAAAAGGTAAATAGACGTCCCATAAAAAAAATCGTATAGGTATATTCGAGACACTATCTAGAATGCAAATAAATTCAGGTAAAATCTTGTAGTCAATACAGAAATATAGTTTGCCAAAAAGTATATTAGTTGACGATGATAACAGTTCTTAAATTGAAGGGTGATATCGATAGAAATGACGAAAAACAATGTGGGAACATTTGCTTTGTGGAAAAAATATGTTTATATTTTCAACAGTCTGCTATAATACAGAGACATCACTGGAATACTCGACGCTTATTATACCAGAACATTTTTCCGTTCCGTTCCGTTTCCTTTGAATTATTATTTACGATAACTACCATAATATGGTAGGGACAAAATTGCAATATCCATCTTTACGGCTTATATGTCAAATTATTTCGTAGATTTAAAATAAGTAAATTTAAAAGCATTATTTGTTACTATTCATATCAGGGACATCAGTAACAGTTGCTACGGCTTTACGTTTCCTATGCACGTATTTTAACAGAGATGCACTGTTCCACCTTTCAGGTATAGTACTGAAAGTCATTTAACTATTGCGTATCTCCGGGTGGCTGCCATTTGCCGTTGCAATTAAGTGCTGCCGCGGGATGTGCAGATGCAGGTGCACTGTGCATTGTGCATTTATTGCAGTTTTAGCGCCGCTGCGAGCTTCAGTTGGCTAAACTTGATTATCTCGCGGAAGGAACAATTCATTAAGAGAAGATTCCAACTTTTGTATAGTCAAGTCCACGAGCGCGAATTGGACACGAATTTAGATTGAAAAACAAGCGTTTTTCAATGGAAAATTCTACGAGTAATTTTTTTTAATTAGTGAATTCAAGTTAGGCTAAAAGTAACGCTTTTAAGGGTGACGAAATAGTTTGCAGATAAATTGGACAGTGCTTTGCATTAAAGCGCCAATGCGTTTTGTTCGATTGAGTGCCAAGATTAGTATAAAATCTTGGTGAAAATATTATTCAAATTGTATTTGAATAAACTTCATTGTAATATTTATCATTTAAGATAATTTTAACAAATCTCAAATGAAATATGAAACAAAAAAGACGGAGAAAAAAAGGTATCGGTCGCATCTGGGACTCGAACCCAGAACCTCTTGGTCTATCCGAAACCTGCGTTCTAACCAATTGCCTAAAGGCACCTCATTGCTCTCTCGTTTTTTCGATATCATAATTCAATATAATTATTGTTAAGTCACATAAGTAGCATTTGGACAAATTCACGACTTTTTAAAGCTGCGAACAAATTAAAAATACTTAGAATAAAAATAAATTACTTTGCGGCCTGTCATAATTAATAAATAAATAATAATTGTTTTGTTTAAACCACTGTTTTAATATAGCAATAAAAAATATAAAAATATTTTTAAAAAATTACATTTTAATCTAATCAACATTTTTTAAATAATTACTTACATACTTTCATTACTTACTGTTAATTTTCGACTATGTTTGTAATTTGTTCTATTTGCTTATTATTTGTCTATACTTGTCATTATTTTTAGTATATTGTCGATGAGGGGAGCTTTGCTTCTAAAACATCTAGATATTTATATATTAAAAACAGTGGTTTAAACAAAGTAACTCTTAAGGTAATAATTTTTTTTTTCTTTACATTATTAATTAGGTTAGATAATATTAGGTTTACGGACTAGTTTCTTTCCTACTTTTAATGACTTTATATCACGTTTAAAAGGTGTTCCGATTCATACGTGTATTGATTTATCATGAAACCATATTTGAGCTAAACAGCCCTGGCACACAAATGTTATGTCAAATGTTGCAAAGAAATTTGACACACAAATGACACCCATTTTTTGAATAATCTAAAATAAGTACTAATAATCAGTTAGAGAATATGTTGAAATGCGTGTACATATACACATATAAATAAAAAATAAATTAATAAAACATAAATAATTATAATATAAGAATGTATGAATTAATAGTACATACGTGAGTGAGCACGAAATGAGCAATTCGCCGCCGCGTGCCACCTGCGTAACACAACACCCTCCTCGTGGGTTTATTTGGGTACAAATCTCAAAGAAAATCGATGTACAGACCCGTGAAGAGGTAGGAGAAAGATACTTAAAATATATTTTCCGCGAAGTAATATTTCAGAAAACATTAACCTTTTTTATTAACGGGCCGCAAAATGCTCATAGCGTGCCCATTGTGATGTTAATAATAACCGACATAGACATTTTGAAGAGCAAAATTGTTACCTGTTAGAGCAAAGATATATAAATTCCAACGAATTCGAATACACAAATGTGTATACAATCAGTTTCAATCAAAACTGCCGTGCCGTGTAATTTGCCAGGGGACAGATTCCAGTCGCTATCGAACTTTTCACCCCTATTAAAATATAATATGTGATAAATGCATGCCTTTCACCCCTAAACAGAATATATAGCGCAACGCATGGCTAGTTATTATTATTATTTAGTTATGTCCTGCGGTGAAACACGGCCTTATGAGTAATTAAACTTAATTAATGACACTTGAGGGAGAAGGGACGGACTGCTGTTTAACCCTTCAACTCTGGCTTCGGTCAAACGACACAAGTAAGGAACTTAGATTGAAGGGAATTCTAGGTCGGTCGTTGTACCCTATAGGATCTGATATTACCTTGCCAGCAATCATGAGAAAATCTCTGATGGAGTTTGCAGTGAGAAAATTGAAATAGTTTGACAATGAAGCTGAAATTTGGTCGTATGAACGAGCTAAAATTCTTGAACGCTAAGCTCAAACGCAAAATTTTTTATGCAACGAAATTTTCATTTTGAGCTTTGGAGTATTGAAATATCCATTTTATTGTTAAAAATGAGACGAGACATTATAACATTATTTGTTCATCTTTGGAAGAGATTCGGAAAAAGGGGTGTTTTAATAATTTTTATCCAATGTGCAAAATCGATTTTTTCAGCGTTTTAACGGAATGTAAAAAAAACATAATATTCTTTATGGATATTTAAGCCGCGTAGTTAGAGAGGTGTAAAGAAATTTATAGCAGCTTACTGATTCCCTTTTGTTAGTTTAGGCTTGTGAGAACAATAAAATTGTACTCACTTTATAAATCAAAAAGTAATAATGTTATTTTAGGAACTTGATCTACGAAGTGGCTACAATCTATATACATAAAGAAGAGTGTTCCGGATGGTGTTTGTTTGTCTGATACGTATACAAATCTTAAATTTTTTTTCCGAGATTGATTAAATTTTGCTTAATCTCCAAATTAAGGGAATTTTTCCTGTCTGAATGATATATCGAAAACCTACCCCTATCTCTAATTTCCCATCCCCATAAAGCAGAATATTGAACATTTCAAAATAACAGTAAAATTACTGGGAAAGGGTAGGGTTAGATGTAGGGGTAAAACTTCAACATAACCTCAAAACTTTAGTCCAAACCATTCACAACTCCGTGCAACGCCTGAACGTCAACTAGTTTTCTATATACTCGTACATATATATATATATATATCAATAATATCATATTGACTTGCCACATTGTTATTTAATTTTCTTATATAAATTAAAAAATAATAAGAATCCACTTTATAACATCAGCGAGACCAATGATTCTAGTACCCCCTATATTTTTCACAAAGACTTTTGACAAAGCAAAATATGAGAAAGTTTTTCATAGGATATTTACAAGCCGGCTCTCAGTGTATACACACCGGAGTGAATATAGACATTAAGTTCTTTCCTCTGTCACCCTCCACCCTTCTGTTGTTTTCCTCCAACTTTAATAAAATATCATCCCCACCAGTTAAACTTCCGCAGCCTTGTGTTTATATTTTTTACTAACTTCGTTTGCCGCCTCTTCGCTGTCGTTTCGTTTTACTTGTCTGTTAAGTATGCGAGCGCCTTTTTGTCAGGTGCAGATTATCAAGAATAACATGTGTAGAAGCATTATATAATGGAACACACGGGCGCCTACTTCTAACGTAACATTTGACTTAACGGACCACACGAGCATCCAAATTCGTTTAAAAGCATTACGAATAATACGTTTTCCATGATTCAATCGAAGATCTAAACAATCTTTATGTCTCGTATATAAATATATTCTATTATATGAAGCAGAATGTCCCGGG
The DNA here is from genome assembly GCA_022606495.2 of Halesus radiatus. Classification (NCBI taxonomy): domain Eukaryota; kingdom Metazoa; phylum Arthropoda; class Insecta; order Trichoptera; family Limnephilidae; genus Halesus; species Halesus radiatus. Next base: position 88,600 of record JAHDVE020011508.1, on the reverse strand, counting down.
CGGTGTGTATTTGTTTTGCATACAAATCTACAGTTTTATACCGGCCTTGATGAAATTTTGCACAATTGACCTTCAAAACAAAAGGAAGGTTACTGTCTATAAAAGATTACGAAAAATCACCCCCATTCCCCTTTCGCACCCCTTAAAGCAGAATTTTGGTAATTCTTGAGTAAATTTTGCACGATTGACGTTCAAAATAAGAGGAAAATTACTGGGTAGCTGTAGGGGTAGGGGTAATATAACTATCCATAACCCCGGGCAACGCAGGGTACTTCAGCTACATATATATAAAGAAGAATGTCCCAGCGGTGTTTGCTTGTTTATTTTCTATACAAATCAACAATTTTATTACAAGCTTAATGATATTTTATACACTTCACATTCAAAACAAGACAGACCAATCTGCACACGATATTTTGAAAAACCACCCACATCGCTTTTCGAATAAAGAATATTCATAGAGTTGCCTTTCTTGCAGATTTGAATAAAAGTCTGTGAAATATTATCTTCTGGCTCTAGACCCGAGAGAGCTAATGAAAATATAGATCTTGTCTCTCTTAGTTTACTGGTGTGCTAGTTTTAACGTCTAGCTTGTATGAAACGAAACAATGTGTAGTGTTTCGATTTCGACAATATGTCGGCTCATAAAGCTGAGTGATACGTAACTCAATCTTATCAATATTAATCAATAATATTTTATTTTTTTGTACTCATTCTTAAACGCATTTTTTTCCTCAAAGCACCAACCAGTATCAAAAACATATACATAATTGTTTACTCTATAATATTTGTTTTTCTCATCTCTTCATCAGTACTGAAATACTCAAATTATCTAGCATACACAATTGTTTTTTTCTGTACTATTTTTCACATCTCTTTATATTTAATTTTAAAACTTTTTTCTAGATATATTATATTACCATACTATGTCAATACTAGTTTTTTTCCTATCTATTTTTGCATAACGGCACTTAATATAAACTAAACGTTCAAATTTGACTGTCTTAAAACGGAATTTGTTCCCAGTTGGGCAGTCGAAGCTTTCTTACATTTTATTGTTAAATAATGTGTGTTTCTCATAAATAAATAAACATATCTTGTCATATTTATAAAAATTATATGGATATTTCAAAACTCCATAGTTCATGATGGTAATGGTATTGCAAGTTTAAAAAAAATATGTTAACCAACAAATGTCAGTTAGAAAAATCTGTGAATATTTCATATCGTTAGAGTTCACCATTCGAGAGCTAGCTGCATCACAATGTAGATAAAATTAGGTGTCCTCCAGGTCATCTTTTTCTATGGAAATGTTCAGACACTATCATCAAATGCACAGGTGAGTTATTAAATTAAAAAAATAAAAAAAACATATCGGTTTACAGTTATGGTTTCTGGTTTCTGTGATCTGAAATTGAGGTGTACCTATAACTGTTTTATTGAGATGTCCATAAAAAAAGAACATCTTTGTAATATAAAGTATCCAATAGCATGTAAATCTAAAAAAATGCACTTCACAGGGTTTAAACCATGCCCACTCCCCGTTCCCGAGTTAATTCCCTGGTAGATTTGAAGGAAATTTTCTATATTATGGACAGAGAGCTCAACTAAGATGGTTTAGGAGGCTCTATAATACTATGCATATGCCATGAATACTATGCTTCCCAGTAGAACAATGAGCCAGGACCTTTTTGATAACTATGATATTGTTTAGTTTAATGATCTTAAGAAAGTGGCTTTAACACCAACACTGCAGAAGCTGTAAATACGATAGATTTTCAGATTGAACGCAAACCTTCGCCATGGGGTATAAATTTTTTTTAAACCTGGTAAACTAAATTGTATTATACCTTGCACACATTGAAAAAGAGATTTAAAAAAAAAACATTATTTCATTTTGTTTTGGAAAAAAATACAATAACGATTATTTAAACATTTATAGAGCAATGTGGCTCTATGACCAAAGGTAGGCTATGTGTAGTGTTTTAGTTCGGGTACGAATTAAAAACTGCAAAAATTCGCTGAAACCCACTTAAACCATCTCTTAGAGAGGGGGACTATGAAAAAAAAATCTATGACATACGTGTATTTTTTATATTTATTTTTTTATTAAAATTTCAAAATTATATGGAAATTAATAAAAATAAATTAATAATTTAAAAATATGAATGGTGGAAAATTTGAAAAATACTGTTTTACCATCATTCCGCTGATGTTGTGACCAACTGAATAAATCGGGTATAAGTTCTTTACCAAATGCATGGAAAAAATACATTTTGTTTAGAAATTTGTCGATTTTTAATTTCTTCTTATGGTTAATTTTCCTAAGGGTAGGCACAACACTGTTTAGCCTTTATGAACTGCACGCCACTTGTAGAGCATCATGGTTTGATCCGTGATTAGCGTCAAAATCAAAATATTGAATGTTTTTGTTTCTTCCGTGTCTAGGCGCGGTTGATTTAGGGACACATGCAATAAGGGCGTAAAAAACAAAAATAATGTGAAAAAATTGTTTTCGTTGGTTGGTAGATGATCTAAGAAGGGTTTTATAAGACACTTTAACATAATACAAATAATTAATTAATATTTTTACATAGTACACGATATTTAATTGAGACATTTACATAGATCAGATACATTAAATCACCATACTAGGCGGCTGCCTGTTTCATGGTGACCAATGGAGTATATATAGTTACTTTGTATGAAATCAGGTGTAAACATATGGATTTAGTATATAAACATGCTGAAAATTGTAAAAATTATAATAGAAAGTAGAAGATAGAAAGGAGAAAATAACATGCATAAGGATTAGATTATAAAAATACACATAACTCTTTTTAATATTTTTGTATGTGTGTGCATGCATGCACACATGTTCTAATAGGTGCATACATACATACACACGTAAACACATATGCATATATATATATATATATATACACATCCATATTCATATATACACATACATACACACACACACACATACACATACTCATATGTACACATATATCCCCACAGACATAAAAAATACATACACCACTTTCTGAGTACGAGAAACAGGCTACTAACACTATCACAATCACTCATCAAATTAATTAATATAATAAAATACCGAACTTTGGCCGATAGTTCCTTCGTGCGACGTACTTAAACATTTCACGCCAAACATAACTATTGTTATGATGTACAAGATAAACCATAAAATATAGGTACCGAGAGAACTAGCTGTGTTGTGGATAATTCCTTCCGTGGGCGAGTAGTAAAACATGCAGTAAATGTGGGAGTTTATTCACTCTTGTTATTCATGCCGCCAGTAGTTTGTGTTAACTTTACTTACTCTGCGCCACCCCATAGACATATTCTTTAAAAAAATTCTCCTCTGTTTTTTCCCGAGATAAAATTTTGAAAATGTTTTGTCTCCTCGAGTACCCAACAGAGTGAAGATTCAATTAAGAAAACGGAAACCCAGTGTTTTCTTTTCGCTAATGAGATTTAAAATTATTGTAAGGAATCTGAAGACATTTTTCAGAAAGTTCGAAACAATACGAATAAAATTAAACGTAATTAACTGAGCTGTTTTTGTTTCAATTACTCTTAGACTAATATTTTCTTGGGGTTTTAAACCACATAACTATCCATATCCCAATTGTATGGTGGTCAAACATTGTATAAAATGTTTCTATGAGACCTTAATATTTTAAAGATCATCGCTTTCGAGAATTTATTCCCTTCACTCTTTGAAACCAAAACAAGACTTTGTAAATAGATTATTTTTTGGTTTCAAGGGGATCCAAGACTCACAATTTCCCGAGTTAAGTGATTAAAATTTTAACCGCTTTTGAGATAGTGCTATGAGAATAACACATTAAAAGTATATTTCTTTACAAGGTTATAAGTTTAATGAGAGTTTTACTTACTCTCCCTAGTTAACTCAATTGTTAAAAATTATAACCACTGAACATGCATCTTTAACCGGAGAAGGTTGAAAAAAAAACCACGTTAAAAATAATAATAATGTGTTTAATTTTTTTTATTAAAAAACCTTTGTAATTTTTTCCATTTATTTATTTTCGACTGTACCGGTATCATCACCCTGTTACGGACATTGTCAGACTGGCACAATTAAAACTAAATCTATGGGATATATAGCATCGATGTCAGGAGTGAGTCCCCCTGCTTTCTAATATTGTTTTTATTAATGACTTGAAATTCGTTTTGTTGCTGACGGTACTGTTTACTATTATGTTTTTAAAACTACTTTCGGGTTGGTTTATGACCCTCTGGAAGACGAATTACGTTGTGTTTATTTACTGAATCTATCTGTTTTTTTTTTTTTAATTATAAAAAAAAGTCATTCGTGTCAGCTTTTATTTGAACAGATGGTTCTTTCTGGTTTTGTTTTTTTTTTGTTCCCCTGAGATTTCCGTTTTGTTTGCTAAAATGAATTTTATAGCAGTTTTTGTCCTATGAACTACTGGTAACCAGGTACATTTTTGTTGGGTCTTTAAAATATTTTATTATGTTATAATAGGTACACATCGGGGTAATATCCTTCTTAGTGTTCGCCTTGGATGTCTGCGACAAAATTCCTAGTTACATTTTTCCCTGGTATTTAATGTATTTCCTATTTACATTCATATGCTATACATTTTTTTAATAAAAAAAAATATTTTCATGTGGAATTCCACCGTGAATTGACAGTTTCAAAATTATAAAAAATAATGTGTTTATTTCAGCGGAACAAAGCGGCGAGTGCAATACATCTGAATAAATTATATGATGTGGAAATAGAAGATTAAAAAAATAAAATAAAATAAAAATAAAAAGGTGAACATATTAACACTTATAACAGCACTGAGGACATTGAGCCACTTGGCTAACGCCGCACTTTAATTTAGCTACTTCTGATAGGCTATCATTCCATCTTAAAAAGTTTTCCTGTTATCTTGTACTCAATACATTAATAATTTGCGGTGGTACTTGTCGTTCGGTCATTTTTTTTCACAATTTATTATGACGATACAAAGCTTTGCTCAAGTCTAGGAAGCATGCGTATATCATTGTTTTTCTGGCTTTATAATTCTCGATTGTTAGTTTCATACTATATATGGCTGTATCAGTAGAGCATCCAGCTCTGAATTGAGCTTGTCTTCAGTTAAGTTTAAGATTACTTTTTCAAAGATTCTTACAATTATTGTTGCAAGAGATATGGCCCTGTATTTAACGGATGATGTTAGGTTTAATTGGCGGCTTTTTGGAATCGGTACTATTATAGTTTTGGAAATTTATTTCGGAATGTCTCCGAATTAAAGATGTTGCTTCAGCAATAGTGGAATAAAAACTCTTCTAACCTGTCCATCCATCTTCTACGTATATATATTTAAAGGAAAGTGTCTATGGGTGTGTTTTTCATACAAATCTAAAGTATTATTCCAAATTTTTCACACTTGACTTTCAAAATAAGAGGAAGGTCACTGTCTACAAAAGTTTAAGGCAAACCGCCCCCCTTTTCCACCCCTCAAAGGAAAATTTTGTTCCATGATGAAATGTTGAACATTCTACGTTAAAATAATAAATAATTTAATAATAATAAAACAATAAACATAACCTCAAAATTTTACTCCAAACCATTCATAACCTCGAGCAATATTAGGTAGCAAGATTCAGTAGTATTTATATTACAAGTGATGTAGGTATTAAACATATATAATTTTCAAAAAATATATTAAAAAACACGTTTCGTTTATTTTTAGCAAGATACTAGTTTTGAGAAAAAAAAACATTTCGGTTAATTATAAAATAAAATACGTTATTCTTTTTGCATTGCTCATAGTACAGTCTTTCATTTGCACAACTGTAGTACTACTGATGTAACGTACCACTTTAGAATTTAATCATTGAAGAAAATAATATTAACATAACCTAAATGAAACATGAAACCGAAAAAATAACAGAAAATAAAAAAGATATCACTCGCATCTGGGACTTGAACCCAGGACCTCTGTCTTTCCGGAACAACCGCTTTACCAACTTAGATAATGAGACCAGTTCAATTTATGTCATCTTCATCGATATCATATCTTAAATTAAAGACTTTGTCAATATTATCCTCCATTTTTAATCCCTTTAATGGCACCTATCTTTATGATGATTACAAAGTTCTTCGCGAACACAATTGCAAACTGTATAAATAATATAATAATATTATTTATGAAAGTCCCAGATGAAACTGACATCTTTTTATTTTCTGTTGTTTTTTTTCGGTTTCATGTTTTATTTAGGTTATGTTAATATTGTCTTCTTCAATGATTAAATATTACAATGAGATTTTTACACTTTAATTAAATAATTTAAAAAATAAAACAATAACTTTGCTTACATCCCTTTTATTTATACTTTTGCCGACCGGGTTTCGCTACTACCGTAGCTTCTTCAGGGCAGTATACAACTAAACTATGAACTAAGATACACATGTGTTATAGATTGATAAAAACAGGCGAGTTTTTATCAATCTAAAACCAGGACCAAGGGTGGGAGATCAGCAGGTACCTGCTGACCGGGAAGGGTGTGTACTTTGTTTATTGAGAATAATTAAAGAATTGAATAAGATAAAATAATAACAGCATTAAGAGGAACGGCTGCGCGGTCTGTTTAATACAAAACTTAATTTTAGATTTGAGGCCAAAATATCCACCCAGACTGAACGATTTTGAAGGGTATAGCAAATATCTAGTACGAATTAAAGGTTTTTTTATAATTTGTGAATTGTGGGCCATTAAAAAAATAGATTATTCACTATTTTAGATAGAACTATAGCAATTATTTGGGAGTTAATGTTGAATTATCAGTCGTTCCTCTTAATCATATGAAATACAAAAGACACGGAAAATAAACAGATTAGGTCGCGACTGAGAACTCGGTACCTCGAGAATACTGAAACCCATTTAAATAGTGCCATTTTAACATTCTCATAAATCTTTGAAATTTATTTAAATTTTTCCATTGCAAACATAGAAATATACTTTTTTTTATTTATGGAGGCTCTTTGTTATTTTCAAATAAGTAATTTACATATACAAAAGTTGTTTTTCACATATATATAAACTATCTACAGAACGGTGCGTTCCGTCGTTTTGGTTTTCACCAGTGGTTTTATTCATATAATTCCTCCATTTTTTCCGCATTCCCCCCCGAGAAAATAAAGAGAAGTAGAGCTAACAAGTAAGAAGTAAGCAAAAAAACACCACACGGGCCCTCAGGACTTAGGACTCAGGACGGAATGTTCCTCGCAGAGGTGAACACCTCTGAGCCGCATGGGAAGTGATAACACTGATCCGCCGGTCTCACCTTCGCCAAACAAAAAGGGGAAGCACAAAGAATACAACAACCTTCATTAAAACTTTACAAGTCCACAGCCGTCTGGCGTCTGGGGTGGGCCCTTTCAGTCGAGGACAGCCGCCTTTTGTAACGCTCGGAACCAAATGAATACGAAAACATGATTTTCAATGCGTGTTCATAATAACAGGGCAGTCGCATAAAACACATACAAAAATTCTACCTTATTTCCAGGAAAGCTATATTTTGGTTCTTTTTAAGGAAAAGTCCTTATACTATTCCTATTATAAAACATAGTTAAAATATCCTAACATATTATTAAGAGATTATTTGAAAAACACAAATTGATGAAATATCTTCAAAGGACATGAGGTTTCGAAGCAAAACTTTTTAAAATAATTACTTTGTAATATAATGCTTTTTTTTATATACGCCTTTTAACGAAGAATTACGTTTTGTAAAAAGGTACCTACCTCAACTACATAGTAATGACCTTTTTTCTGTCACTACTTCTAAAATAGACATTTTCCGCAGTGGTACATCTATGCCGACCGTAGACGTAGGTCACTCCACCTATTTTACCAATTCCGAGTTCAGAAATACGACTCGATTCTTCGGACTCGGTCCTTCGCTCCTTTCGGCCCGTCCGGGTCCGCCGTTCCGCCGAATCCGGTAGAAAAACAGGAGTCATCGTTCCGCCGTTTCTGTGGTGTCTTAAAAAACATACATATTACACCTTTGAATATGGTCGCTTTTCTTTTGTGACTCCGACTGCTCCGGGTGTTTCTGATTCCGGAAGCAAAAATCGTTCGTACATCCGATCGCTTCTCATTTCTGACAATACAAAACCTTATCCTTAAAAAAACGGAATCAGGAAATCAGACCTCTGATGCTTTGCGAGGAGAGGCTGGGCTTGTAATGAATGGAAGCCACTGTATCATACGACGGGGTTGCCTGGAGGCGTCTTGACTAAGCGATGGGTCCTCGACCTCAAAAGGGTATGTAGAAAAACATGATGATATTGTAAAACTGATTTCGGGCATCGATAGACGATAAGGGTTCCATTTTTGCAACAAAAAACGCATTACATTTTCCTTTAATTACGAATCTTTTAATATAACTCTTAATATGCTTAGGTACTAGTATTTACGAATCGCTCTTCATGGGAAAATGAAAACCATTTATTAAGACAATTATTTCAAATTTAAATTGAAAAAAATTGCAGTAAATCTTATACATAACATGCAATCCCTAAACAACGAAGTTTAGGGATAATTTAACAATATTTTTCTGCAGGAATTGACCGAAAACGTTTCGAAACAAATCTCCAATATCCCCACAAATTCGTAAAACACCCGACATTGACCTGATCGAGGGAATTCCCGGTATTTACAAATTGCGGCAACTCTGGACATGTATTTTAAAGTGGCTTTTGAACAGCGTAACTTTTATCAAAAACTGAAAATTAATATAGACATTTAATAACATTAGGTACGCCAAACAGACAGCCTCCGTGGTTGAGTGGTTACGATACTCGACTACGAATCCGGAGGAGGCGGGTTCAAATCCCGGCGTGCTAAACATACCTTTTATTTGATTAATTTTGTTATTTCACAATCCATGAAATTAAAATATGTAGTATATTTGAGACACGTTTCAGAGTGGTGGATACTTCCAATATCGCCCCGGTAAAAGACCATTATTTGGAATCGAAACGTTATTTGATATGGCTTTAGCCGTGGTTGGTGACCAGATCTGATAGCCAGGTACTTTCCCACCGTCTTCTTCCCCGTCTCCTTCTCTTCCCCACTACCTCCAGCCTCACAACATACCCCAATTGGGGATGCCATCATCTCACTGGCTCAATAATAATGTTGGAAGCATTAAAGACTGTTGGTCGGTACTCACATAATAAAAATTTAAAAAAAATTACATACATATTAATTGAGATGAGGAGAATACTAAACAAAAAAGAAAATCTTTTGTAATTGGAACCCTTTCTCTGTAACATTAGACGATCAGCATTAGTGCCCGAAACTAGTAGGTCTATAGCACTAACTTTTAGGAAAGTTCTGAATGTTAATGAAGGGAAGAGGAAAATTGGAAAAGTTTGTTAAAATACAGGAAATTCATTGTTTTTTTTTCAAAACCATAGCACATTGTAATTGCGCATTCACTCATTATAAACCAAAGTAAAAAAAATAAATTATATCGTACAAAACTCCATACAATGATGAAAGAACAGTATTCAGTTCACGGTTTTTTTTTATTATTTTTTTTTAAAGTAACTAGACAGTAGGTTACCATCATTTCCCGACCGAGCGCTCTCGCTTCCGCGCAAACTAAAAAGAAAACCCGATTTAAAATATTCAAATAAAGAAGCAATGATAAAAGCTTCCTTCCAAATGATGTACTCAGCCCGGGCGGGACAATGGCGCGAAAGAATTCGGATACTGGGTCCCGGAATTTGTACTCGGCGAATAGATACAGGCAGCACCTACCCACTAGCTACCACCTACTACCTTCTAGCTACCAGCAGTAACTTGTGTTCCGTGTGTGAACAAAGCCAGCGAGGGAGATCCGTGTAAAAGCCTGGAGCTTTTTTGTGCTGCTGATAAAAGCATCTGCGATGGTAATGGAAACTTGCCCGACCGATTGCAGGGTCGGATCAGCCGCAGATAGAGGTGGAACTCGGAACCAGGGCGCGAAATCTAAAAGGGAGCCAGAAATCGTTGATCATTTTTCCAAGGTAAAGGTTAAAACGTGTCTAATTTTCCTTTGCTTATCATATGTCATCATAAAACCCAATCTTAAGACGTTAGTTGCATTTATCAAAGCAATGTATTTACAGATAGCATTCAACTTACTAGACTAAGAAACAATAATTTGTTTTTCCTCAATAAACACTTTACTAATTATGGGTACCGTTCTATAAACACTTTACTAATTATGGCTACCGTTCTATAAACACTTTACTAATTATGGAGAACCATTGTTCAGAATGTCAAGACTTGTTAACTCAAGTTAGGGCCTTGAAATTTTTGGTACTTTCGGGCTTTAAGAAATTAGAATTTAGAATGCCTAAAATCATGGACTCTACTAAAACTTTGTTCAGGCTTTGATTTGATTATTCTCTCAAATGCATATTTTTTTCTCTTTTTGCCATTGCTTCATTTTCGTATTATGTATGGGCTGTTCTTTTTCTGTTACTCTTGTTTATTTCATTTCGTGTTATGTATTCTGTGTAATTGAACATTAGTCCATAAATAAAAATAAGTAAGTAACTGAAGGCCTCCGTGGTCGAGGGGTAAGTCTACGAATCCGGAGGTCGCGGGTTCAAATCACAGCGGGCGCAAGTAATATTTATTTAATTCGTTTATGTTATGTCACAATTAATTAATAAAAAAATAGTATACAGTACATATGGGCACGTTCCAGATCGGAAGATGCTCTCAGTATCGTCCTAGTGAAAGACCACTATTTAAATTGAAAGGTTGTTTGAAATGGCTTTAACCGTATTTGATGACCAGATCTGAATAACCAAGTCTTTCCTCGTCTCCCTCTTCCCCATATTCTTCCCCTACATACTACCTTCAGCCTCACAATGTAGCCCAATTGGTGATACTATAGTCCCACTGGCTCCAGAAGGTTGAGAGCAGTTGGGACTCTTGTGCGGTATTAACATTTAAAAAAACGGGCGCATCTGAATACTAAAATACATATAATATATGAACTTCACATTATCAGGGCCGGACTTTCGCCCAGGCCAACAAGACCAGTACCTGGGGCCTCAACCTCGGAGGGGGCCAAATCTTTTTTTTGACATTAACTCCACACAGGAAACCGATTTGGAAATAATTTTCCTCATGGTATGCTGTGAAAATGGTACGCATTGAGGACACGAGACTCTACATTCCTGATACAGGACTCGGAAAAAAATGTTTTATCGCCCCCAACCTATTGGGCCAACGTTTCGAACAGCCTTATTTCATGTACTAATTTTTTAATTTATTTTGTTTGTTTGCTTTATGTGTTCACCTAATTATATACGTCGATTCATATTTCATGATTCCAGAGGTATTATACGCAAATCACAGAATATAACCATCCAAATGTGGTCCAACTGCGTAAATTCGTTTTCTCCAAAAATAAGCATATATAGCTCGACAAAGCCCGCTTGTAAATGAAAAATATTGATGAATTCTTTATTGTACTTTAATTAAAGCATTTTTTTGGATTTTAGGAACACTTTCCCTGTAATACCCACCTAAAACTGAGTGTGTGTATATTTATATTTGTATATATATATTTTTTTATATATAATGTTTTCATAAGTCGTAAAAATGTGTCTTTACTGGGGTACCCCGTTCTAATAATAATAATAAAAGGATTATTTCTATAGAGCCGTTTTCGTGAGAAAATGACCTGAAGGGCGTTTTACAATATAATTATTTAACCTATACCATATCTCTTAGATTTAGATTTACAACTTAGATTTATTACTAATGGCTTACAGCTAAGATTTACCTAACTAGAAACGATCTAATTCAGAGTTATAATTAGTGACTTACATCTAAGACTTATATAGTTAGCGACTTACAACTAAGCCCTGTAACTAGTGCCTTAAAACAATTGACAAACACGTTTATGAACAGGTGAGTCTTTTAAACAATATTGTTGAATGGTTAACATATATGGTTCAGGAATAGAGACTTATAACTAACATGTTTACAAGTTAAAGTAAATTGTTTAATGATTGTTGCCCTTGTTTTCAGTGATAATTTACACAACAGTGGAACGTGTTTATGTGTGATACAAAATGTTACTGTTTACAAAAATCAGAACATAACCTGATATTGAACAACGGTTGGGGGAGTTTGTATATGATACATCACAGTTGTATTTGTTTGCCTCTGATCAGTTGGAGGAAAATATAAAGAAATAAATCAATAAAATTTTATAAATCTAGAAGAATACATAATAGTAACGTTAAACCTTTTTTAGGTTGTAACATTATTTATATTCTTCCATTCCGTGTCCATAATCCATATGGTAATACTTATTTTGAAACCGATTAATTTTGTAATGGTTTTTATTGCTAGAAGGAGGATGTTTAATAATTTTTTACAGAAATATTGCAAATTTCTTTGTCCATAAGTCGTTTTAGTTGTAGGGTGGTGGAATGTATGTTGTAATGAGGATCTTGTGAATCGAGCCGAGTTCGCATGTGCAAAGTCATTCTGGTTTTTGAATGCTTAAATAAAAATATATTTTGAATGTAATGTTTCAGAGATTAAAAACAGAAGTTCTGGTGGGGACTCTGGACTGGAGACTTCAAAATGATAACCATTTAATATTGTGGTTATTTTAAAATCATTCAATGTTCATATGGTAAAACTATGTTTCTGCATATATTATATAATAAAAGTGTGATAGGTGCGGACCTGACTGATAGCCAAAGCTCCCCAACCAGGGGACGCGAATATTGAATAATAAGCCTGCTTTTCAGGCGGGCAGCATTTAATAACCGTGATGCCAATTACTAAGGAAACAAGTGGCAACTGTGCTCGCGAGGGATGCAATGTTGTTGTTCGCTTTTCGTTATTTTGCTCGTATTAAATTCGTTACGGAATCCGCTACGGTTTTAATTAAATTTGATAAATATTAATGATATATTTATCCGATTTTGAATACATTGAATTCAAAGCATGGGACTCTTAAAATATTGATGAAAGAAGATTGAATGAAATAGAAATCAGAAAAGATCTTCAAAACCATTTAAGTCAAGGTATGAAACATACAGACTGTAACCGACGTGATCGTTTGATCGTAATTATCATGATTCTTAGGATTCTAATTTTGCGACATTATGTTGATACAAGCCATAAGTGCGGGAAACACCGATTTATTCTAATCCATAATACGGTACCCGAGTTCTGTTTACCTGAGGGTAATTTACAAACGCCCGGCTTTAAATCCCGGGAATTTCGCAGTCGCCAGAAAAAGGCAGTTACGGGGATTAACAGCGAACTCATTAAAAACCACCGAGCCACAGTTCGTAGTGCACGAAGGAACCCGAAGAATAGTTCGGATGTGATTAAAAAGGGGGACTTTGGCCGAAGCAAGGGCGGTAGTGAACAGAGACGAGTGAGTAGAGACCGTCCGGCCAGTGGTCGTAGTCGAGACTTCCGTCTCCTACAAAGCAAGCAGGCCACTTGCATCCCCAGCCTGAGACGCTGCGAGAAAACTCGGCAGGAACCGCCGAACCCCAACGCCCACCGTTCGAGTGCAGTCGAGTGCCCTTCGCCTCCTGCCCTCCAACGCCGTGATCCCATCAAGGCACATATCCACCACCGCAGGAGTCACACTCGGACGAGCAATCGTGACTCGTATCCAGTCACATCTTGTAAGAAAGTCTTTCACTTCTCCTGCCTCCCACCTGAAGGATTCCTGAACCTGCCTCAAGGATAGTCGGCCCCGTACCAGCATAGAAAGTGACTTGACCAGCACCTACATGTTTACAGTCTTGTAACGACAATGGTCGCTTACAAGTGGTCCTCTCGAGCACGGATCAAGTCACATAGTGATCCCCGGACTACGGATCTAGTACCCAGCCGCTACCCAGGTGATCTAACAAGATGTCACCGGCCGTTACCCAGAAGTGTACGGCCACACAAGGCGCCCCACAAGGCTCCACACAAGGCGCCCCACAACGCTCCACACAAGGCGCCCCACAAGGCTTCACACAAGGCGCCCCACAAGGCGCTCCACAAGGCGCAGAGTACCGGCTTCCAGCATCCCACGTCGCGATGCACGGCCAAACGACCCCTCTGCAGCCCTGTCAACCGCAGCCCACAAACGCGAACGCGACATTCCCGGGTCAAACTACAACGGATGACTCGGCGCGTCGAGCCCAAAATTGGGCGAAGAACAGAGCGGACCCGCTCTCCCAGATTGCTGCATTAATGGTGGAAGCATTCCGCACATTACAAAATGGCGGAACACAGCGGCCGCAGCCGGAAATGTCCGGCCCAGCACGACCCGCAGCGCTCGACACGTCATACGCCGGCAGAGCTACATCGGACCTCGCTTCCCACGGCCACAAGCGAAAGGATGCTAGCCGCCACTACGCTGGAGGGCCCGGTCTTACGCCCCCTGCCCCCGCAGCGCCCGGTGCATTACATGGCAGCCCAGCTGCTTACAACCTCACTCCCCGCGGGCTCGAACGGAATGACTATAGTTACAATTCTGTAGCGCTCGGCGCTACAGTCTCTGGCCCCGCACCCCTCGGCCCGGCACCCCTCGGCGCGGTTACCATCGACCCAGCGACACACGTTCCCGAACAAGCAAGTACGGCCGCCTGGGATTCTAGAGCACGAGCTGTTACGGCAGCGGCTCTAGCCACAAATACCGACACGACACGGAGCACAGTAGCCTCTGCGGATTCCCAGAAAGAAATAATCCGTCGGATGCGAGCAGAGTTGCAAGAAATAAGAAAACGAAACAGGCAGATCGAGCAACTGATCGCCGCGTCTGGGCTCCCTTTGCTGTTGAGCACTGACACAAACCCGGAAGTGCGCAGCCTTGCACCGCCCGATCCCGAAGTATCCGGCGCTGCACACGGCCCTGCTATAGGCGGGCCCCGTCACAACAACTGCTGCCCGGAGGTGCGCAGCCTCGCACCGCCCGATCCCGAAGTATTCGGCGCTGCACAGGGCCCTGCTATAGGCGGGCCCCATCGACATGACAATGACTGCCGCCCTGAAGAATGCAGCATCGCATTGCCTGACCCCGAAGTGTCTGGCTCTGCTCACGGCCCTGCTATAGGCGAGCCCCATCTACTCGACAACGACGGCTGCCCTGAAGTGTGCAGCTGCGCATTGCCCGACCCCGAAGTGTCTGGCTCTGCTCACGGCCCTGCTATAGGCGGGCCCCATCTACACAACAATGACTGCTTCCCTGAAGTGTGCAGCCTCGCACAGCCCGACCCCGAAGTGTCTGGCTCTGCCCACGGCCCTGCTATAGGCGGGCCCCATCCACTCGACAACGACGGCTGCCCCGAAGTGTGCAGCTGCGCATTGCCTGACCCTGATGTGTCTGGCTCTGCTCACGGCCCTGCTATAGGCGGGCCACGTCTCCATGACAACAACTGCTGCCCTGAAGTTTGCAGCTGCGCATTGCCTGACCCTGAAGTGTCTGGCTCTGCCCACGGCCCTGCTATAGGCGGGCCCCATCCACTCGACAACGACGGCTGCCCCGAAGTGTGCAGCTGCGCATTGCCTGACCCTGATGTGTCTGGCTCTGCTCACGGCCCTGCTATAGGCGGGCCCCGTCTCCATGACAAGTTTGCAGCTGCGCATTGCCTGACCCTGAAGTGTCTGGCTCTGCCCACGGCCCTGCTATAGGCGGGCCCCGTCTCCATGACAACAACTGCTGCCCTGAAGTGCGCAGCCTCGCATTGCCCGACCCCGAAGTGTCTGGCTCTGCTCACGGCCCTGCTATAGGCGAGCCCCATCTACATGACGATGACTGCTGCCCTGAAGTGCGCAGCCTCGCACAGCCCGACCCCGAAGTGTCTGGCCCTGCTCACGGCCCTGCTATAGGCGGGCCCCATCTACCCAATGTTGTCTGCTGCCCTGAAGTGTGCAGCTGCGCATTGCCCGACCCCGAAGTGTCTGGCTCTGCTGACGGCCCTGCTATAGGCGGGCCCCATCTCCACAACAATCACTGCTGCCCTGAAGTCTGCAGCTGCGCATTGCCCGACCCCGAAGTGTCTGGCTCTGCTCACGGCCCTGCTATAGGCGGGCCCCGTCACAACAACTGCTGCCCGGAGGTGCGCAGCCTCGCACCGCCCGATCCCGAAGTATCCGGCGCTGCACATGGCCCTGCTATAGGCGAGCCCCACCGAAACAACAATTGCTGCATTGAGATGTGCAGCCTCGCACTACCCGACCCCGAAGTGTCCGGCTCTGCACGCAGCCCTGCTATAGGCGGGCCCCACCGAAGTGATGATAATTGCTGCATTGAGATGTGCAGCCTCGCACTACCCGACTTCAAACTGTCCGGCTCTACACGCAGCCCTGCTGTAAGCGGGCTCTACCGAGACATCAATAACTGCTGCACTGAGATGTGCAGCCCCGCACTGCCTGACCCCAAAGTGTCCGGCTCTAAACGCAGCCCTGCCATAAGCGGGCCCCACCGAAGAGATAATAGCTGCCGCACTCAGGTGTACAGCATCACACCATCCTGGCCACAGACCCGATCCCGCAGGATTATACGCGGATCCCAGAAGCCCGCTGTCTTCTCAGGAGACGCGACATCGCCCCGTCTATTATTCCCGATGGGGGGAGCGTTTCCGGCCGCCATGGACAACGACGAACACGTCTGGATGAAAATTAGTCCAGTTTCACTGCACGGGGGGAGTGTAACCGACGTGATCGTTTGATCGTAATTATCATGATTCTTAGGATTCTAATTTTGCGACATTATGTTGATACAAGCCATAAGTGCGGGAAACACCGATTTATTCTAATCCATAATACGGTACACGAGGTCTGTTTACCTGAGGGTAATTTACAAACGCCCGGCTTTAAATCCCGGGAATTTCGCAGTCGCCAGAAAAAGGCAGTTACGGGGATTAACAGCGAACTAATTAAAAGCCACCGAGCCACAGTTCGTAGTTCACGAAGGAACCTGAAGAATAGTTCGGATGTGATTAAAAAGGGGGACTTTGGCCGAAGCAAAGTCAGTAGTGGACAGAGACGAGTGAGTAGAGACCGTCCGGCCAGTGGTCGTAGTCGAGACTTCCGTCTCCCACAAAGCAAGCAGGCCACTTGCATCCCCAGCCTGAGACGCTGCGAGAAAACTCGGCAGGAACTGCCGAACCCCAACGCCCACCGTTCGAGTGCAGTCGAGTGCCCTTCGCCTCCTGCCCTCCAACGCCGTGATCCCATCAAGGCACATATCCACCACCGCAGGAGTCACACTCGGACGAGCAATCGTGACTCATACCCAGTCACATCTTGTAACCAAAGAAAGTCTTTCATTTCTCCTGCCTCCCACCTGAAGGATTCCTGAACCTGCCTCAAGGATAGTCGGCCCCGTACCAGCATAGAAAGTGGCTTCATCCAGCACCCTACATGTTTACAGTCTTGTAACGACAATGGTCGCTTACATAATGAATGTTATGATATTGTAGGTTAATACTATAGGGTGATTGCAGGAAACAGCTTGTTACATAACGCAAATATCCCATAAATACTAGCCGCTCGTTAGATTAGCACCCCTAGCGACAAAAATAAACACCACTCGTACTCGAGTTCCGGTTCCCCCACGCTCGCTGCACTCCGCCATTCCCCTCGCGGATCCGGCCTTGGACGCATCATTCTCTCTGTGGACCTGGCCTTGAAAACATCCTCCCCGCGGTGCTGGCCCGTGAAGCACCATTCACCGTGGACCTGGCCATGGATTCCTACCCGGGCACACGATCGCCTTCACCATGTTCGACCCGCATCATCCCCAACCGTGAGCTGTATCTTGGTTATTCCCATTTCATTGTGTTGTAATTCTATTTCAAGTCACATTTAACTATGCCCGTTCGAAGAGAATATTCCAGAGAGAATCAGAGAATTTACCCGTAACATTATTTGTGATATTTAGGTTAGCCTGTTCCCCTTGTGTAATCTTACTATGTCTGTGCCCTTTTACCAAGTAAACTACTGAGTTTTGAAAGCATCTGAGTGTTTTAATTGATAAAGTCTCGAGTCACAATTCCCAACTATAAGACTGCCCGTCGATTCACGACCCTGCAGAAGAGCTCCGAGGCCTGCCGATTCTGAGCTAGTCGTAGGTCCCGAGCCGAGCACCCTGGAAGAAACCTCTCTCAGGGTAAGCACACACACACACACTCTCCCCGTAAATTCACCTTCCAAACCTTCCTCCTCTCCTTCTCCCGCATTCCCGCAGTTCCCCGCCAAATCCGTAAGTTAACAAGCTTTTAGTAAAAATATAAATTAACAATAGCTTTGCAAGCGATATTCATGATACCAAATTATAAACTAACTAACTAACTAACCATCACACCGTTTCTCCGCATGGGTAGGCAGAGAGGACGGACCGCCAAACAATTCGATCTTGGCATACACTTCTTGCTTCATTCTCTTTCATACAACGTCTCACACATTCTCTTCTGTTATTCCGACTTCTGACATGGCCGGACTCAAGTATTTGATTCATTTGATCGTGCCACGTCTTCCTTGGACGTCCCCGGCTTCTTCTTCCATTCACATTCGTGTCATATATTCTCCTTACACTCCTTTCTTCATTCATTCGCTCTACATGCCCAAACCATCTAAGCGTCCCTTTCTTAATCTTGCTCACTACCCAAATTATAGAAAATGTTAAATTACCTAATTGGTATTTTGTTATTTTTGTTATATTATCTTACCGTGCATGGTAAACATCTGATTTTTCCGTGATTAATACTGAAGGAATTCAGTCCAGGTTCGTGGTTGCCCACACGCGGATATATATAATAATACATTCGTTAAAAGCATTTACTTCGTGGCTTGCCATAATTATAATACAAACGCAAGCATTTGTTGTTTTTTTTTGTTTTTTTTTAATTTTCCCTTTTTTTACTTATTTACATTTTACAAAAGAAAAAAACATAATGCAAAAAGCCCCAATAAAGTACTTCAATTTTAATATAATAATCGACCGGTTTCAGAAGAACCCCTCCTTTATCAGGAACATATGAAGACTAAACACTGAACTAAGATACAATATAATGACAGACATTAGGTGTTGAAGTGGGAGCCGACCAAATGACTACGATAAATTTACTTATTGATTCATTTATGTACAGTACTCTTTTAGATATTTTGCAGTGAATCGATTTAGTCCTCCAGAAAACCACCTAATTACCCCTTCCCCTTTGTTCGGCTCATACTCCAATACCTGGATATTCATGTATGTCTATCATTATATTGTATCTTAGTTCTCTGTTTAGTCTTAATATATTCCTGATAAAGGAAGGTTATTTCAAAACCGGTCGATCATTACGTTAAAATTGAAGCGGTTCAAAACAAATACATACGTTTATATTATCACATAATTATGCTTTATCAAAAGGTGCCTACTTATCTTTAAAATGATTTATATTGTTAAAAAATAATTAAATAGAAGCTCAGATAATAAATCTAATTATATAAATCAGATAATAACTGTGAGAACAAACATCAAACTGAAGGCCGAAAAACTAGAGATGGGCCAACGTTAAAATATACCCCAGAGCAGACAAACACGAGAAAAAGAACTTCCACGTTAATAATATATTATATCAAGTATTGAGAAAATCCAATATCAACAAATGCGTTAAAAACACCAAATAAAGAAACAGAATTTTATTTTCACACTACACTCGTATTTGTAATAATTTATACTAACATCCAGATCCTATCTAGATTCCTCCGTATAGAATTCCGCCTTACGTGTAAATAAAATGTTATGTTGGAAACACTCCAATAGAAATAAATGATTCAGGAAAACAGGACATTTCAGAATCTACCATATCCTATTTGTACGACGACCGTAATATGCGCATTTCGCACATAAATTGATTATTTTATGCGCCATGATATTATTTCATCCCACAAATTTGGAGAAAAAATTCAACGAGCTCCCCACAAAACCGCTCGTTTCCTTTGCAAATGCGGCACACGAGTATTTCCCGGGTAGCCTTGAGCGACGCGAGTTATTAGTAGGTCCCGTAACAGGTTGGTAATTCGGGTATAAGAAATGACCGTGGCAATAAAAACAGATTGGCTGCGGCCAACGTCTTCAGAATTCAGGGCCTTCCTTATCGCGGTCGTGTGTTATGGAGTCGCTAAGGATAGTGTAAGGATGTAAGACGGGGGATAGCGAGGCCTGCGGAAAAACTATGGAGTGGAGATGTGGGGAAGAATTATTATCACTTGAAATCTATTTTATACGCTGCTATACTACGGAATATATTAATGTGTTAGATTTGCTGCGTTTTATCGGTATACAGCGGTAAATTCATACTTTATTTATATTTTGGATTATTATAAACCCAAAAATACATAATTACACACGGTGTTTAGTAAGTTTTACAGTAAGTGTAAGAAAATGCATTTAAAAATAATTGTCTTTATATAAGAAAAAAAAATGTAATTTCTTCAAAAGAATGGTATTCACTTTGTGGCGTCATTGTTAATATATGAAGTAAAAATTACTTTGTAATCACCACTTTATTAAAACATAAATATCAACATATTTCGAAAGCGATGCTTTCGTAATCAGGAATATAGAGAATACTAAAAAATAATAATGTCAAGTATAGACAAATGAAAACGTAGAACACAATAATGTGATAATAAATAAATTATAAACATAAACAAAAATTGATTAGAGTAGGTAATAATCTATATATATATAAATCAATGTAAGATTGTTTGTTTCTCGAAAATTACATTACCGGTTTAGTTGATAATAGTACAGTTTGTTCTTATTAGCACCGGGAGGGTTTAGAAAGAAGTTTTAATGAAATTCAATATTTAAATCTGTTGATATAACGTTTAAAAATTTGTATGAAAAACATTGAACCCGCCATGTTTTATTTAGGTTACCCCATAGATATAACACTCTAGTTAGCCACAACATATTGCATATTCAAAAGAAGAAGGGTTTTTTTGTCTAGAATATTTTCTAAAATGGAAAACACGAGTAGGTACCTACTTCAGAACTTTATGATTTAGATACATTTTGAAAAAATAAACGTTAGGAATGAAATAAAATATTCAAATGAATTTTTCTTTATTTGGAGGTAGTTACTTTCGCTGTCAAATCAATTATGGCACCCAAATACAAGCAAGAATTCACAATTTTACAACTTCCAAAAATCCGAGCAAGGCCGGGTACACATCAGATAGTTATATATAAAGATTTGGTATAAAAAACTCAATAGGCTGAGCCTGTTCCTTGATGATCAAAATTGAAAGAATTTTAATGTCTTAAATTATAAGGAGATGAGATAAAAAAAAATGAGGAAAAAGGTGAAAAATATAGCGTGAAGGTTTATGTTATTTTGTAGCAGTTTTGGGAAATGAAAAAATAGTAAATCTTTTAGGCGTGTACTTTGTTGTTATATTGTAGATGTTCTTAGTATGTGGCCGCAGTAAATAATGCGTTTAATGAATTATTAGGTTAAACGGCCTCCACGGTCGAGGGGTAAGGCTCTCGACTACGAATCCGAAGGTCACGGGTTCAAATTCCGGCGTGCGCAAGTAAATTTTATTTAATTAATTTGTGCCGTTTCACAATTAATTCATTTAAAAATAACATGTAGTATATTTTCCCACGTTCCAGAGTGGAAGATACTCTCAGTATCGCCCTGGTGAAAGACCACCATTCAGAATTGAAACGTTGCTTGAAATGGTCTATAGCCGTGTTTGGTGACCAGATCTGAATAGCGAGGTATTTCCCCACCTCACTGGCTCCAGAGGGTTGGGAGCGGTTGCGACTCTGCGGTATTCATATAAAAAAAGTACCTGATATAATAAATGAACATTAAATTAATAATACTTTCTTGTTTAAAACCACTCTATAAACAAAGTAATTATAATTGGTTTAATAAATATCGTATGTGTCCGCAAAGTTATTTTACATCATTTGAAGAAATAATAAATTATTACTTCAGAATTTGAGTCATTTACTGTAATATCGTTTAAACCAGGGGTGCTCGAACTCAAACTCATGGTGATTGACTTTACAATTATTAGGAGTCCAGCGATAGACTACTAACTACAGATTGACACTCTTAGCTTCGGAGGCGGCTCAAGATGAAACGAAAAAACATTTTTCGACTCTGTATTTTCCAAAATTATTTCGTTCACCGCACATTATTTTCCATCGTGATGAAATTTTTCCCTTAAGTAATCCCTTACACGCAATTTGACGTGAGAGTACCAACAAAGGAAGAAAAAATCATGGTCAGTATCAGAATACAAGTACTTTTTTCGCAAGTTGATTAATTACTGTGGATACAGTAAAAATCCTTACAGGCTTGAATACAAAGGCAGATTCATTGATTTCGGGCTTCGACCACAAGCCATTGTTGAATTGATTTCACGTGTCATTTTATATAAAGTTGTATGTGTCTATTGTATCTATCCACGAAGTTACGTTGTTCCTAAAGTGGACGCGTGTCGCATTGTTATTTTGAGATATAGTTAAGGTCAATGGAAAATAATACTATTGGATAATGTTTCTACAGGCATAGATGCAAATCATAATTATCATGGTAAAAATAACTTTAATAATAATAATAATATTCGGATGATTTTTATAGCGCCGTTTTTGTGAAAAATCACCTCAAGGGCGCTTTACAAATCTTACTTCCTATTCTTACATTATTCCTATATTAAATCTATGACATTTTTTTTTGGACAGTATCATTACACATTATTTATAGACCATATAAAGGATGCAGTTAAATTATCAAAACTAAATACGGCTTGGTCTAAGTTTTCATACATGTTTAATTGAAAAAAAAAATAATAGAAGCTATCTATATTTATTCCTTACGATATATTGCAAGACGCTAATACGAATGATAGGAGTTATGTGAAGTTGCGCGGCGGGTGAGGACGGGGGCCGGGGGTACTGATCCTTTCTTCCAATCTTCTTTGTCTTTGTTGGTGACGCCCCTGGGCTGCGTAACGGGACGCTCGGTGTTGGTTTGCCCATACGCCAGGTGGCGCTCGTCGGCCGGCTTCAGGATCTGGAAAGACCACATCAGCGTGTCGTCTATTTCTCGCCCCAGCCGGTGATATCCTTGTCGGGGTCGGACCACAGCAGGCCGCGGAGCAGCCTTCTCGGGCACGTCCGTGGGCCGCATGATGCACCGGATCTGCTCCGTGAACTGGAGGTCAGAACTCAGGTCGCCGTGACAGCAGAAGATATTCTCGTCAAATGTTTTTATTTCCTATTGCGCCTTTCTCGGTAGCCACGAAATCTAATTTTGCGGATTGCAGTTGTGGTACAGTGTTCAAGGTTATACAGCGATATCTTTGCAGCTTATTAAAGGCTCCAAAATAGCACATTCACCATTAAGTTTGAGTTTGAGTTGTCCAGCTCGTATACGATATTGTTTACAATCACCACAGTTCAAAGAATAACATTGTAAATCATTTACTTTGGGACACTTTTAACAAGCAAAAAGGTCTTTTAATAAGCACATGTGTCGAACGCTTCGACCGACCGATGCTTTTGGGTTAGTTTAGAACAACGTGACAGATTTGAAGTTAAAATATTTGGGTTTTTATTTGATTTTTTGTTATAAACTTGATTAAGCCCGAAACGGCCACACTAAAATTATATGATTTTTATAAATGTAACCTATAAATTATTGCGGTTATTTTACGCTACTTTAACACCGGAAAAATTAAGAACTAAGCATTATTTCCCAGATAAACTGGAGCGCTTATAAAAAGCTGCCGGCTGCTGCGAGAGCGCCAAAATAATAATAACTTTATATTCCAGAAATATGCACTTTGATTGACTGAAACCTTTTTTTCACATGATTTTGCCTGTATTTTTTTTTCAGGTAAGAGCCATTCACTGACATCTTTTCATCTTCATTATTGAAGATGTCAGCTGAAATCTAATAAATTGTTTTAATATTTATTTTTGTTACAGGTAAGTGGCGTACAGCAATTAATGGTAAGGGCAAATGCTAAGCTAATTGCGATGCAGGTGAGTCATTGCCGATTTTTTAATTTTTTTTTTTTATTGTATAACATTAATTATATACAGTGGGAACTTATACCAGCTAAGCCACTGCAAGTAGCTTATCAGCAGGAGTTTATTTCAAAAGTATAATAATATACAACATTAAATTACAATCATCATACAAATGTAGGGCAAAATTATTATATTTAGGCGCATGCATCTTGTGATGTGCATAAGTTGAAAAAAAAAATTAAAGAGAAAAAATAATGGTAAAAGCATTACAGTTTTGTTATTGAGATACTAGAGTCCAATTTTATAACACCGATTTAAATAATATTATAAAAATGCCAATATCATAAAAAATATCAAAATTATAAAAGTACCAATATTATAAAAGTATCAATATAATAAAAATATCAATATTATAAAAACATCAATACTTTTAAAAATATCAACATTATAAAAACATCAATATTACAAAAATATAACTATTACGTAAATATCAGAAATATCAAAGCATCTGTAAGTATTAAATAAATTAAGAAATAAAAATTTAAAAAAATATACATACATACATAAAACAGCAGTACAGGTTGGTTACAATCAGGATAGACTTAAACATAATTGTAACACCGTAACAGTAAATACACCAGATATCTAGGAGCTATACAACCAAGGAGACCGTCATATTTGCTACCATCCATACACAAGGTTACTTTCCAAAAGCCAACACTTTAACATCAGTGAGAATTTCATCATAGGACAATTGTTTTTAAATTCGTACGGCAATTTGTTAAATATAAATGGTACAATGTATTCAAGGGTTCGTTGACCATATTTATTTTGAAATATTGGCACTATCATTCCTATATTTTGTGTGAAACGTGTATTGTGTACATGATCCACCACTGCCTTATACGGACTTTCAGATATATGTTGCAGTAAAATTTTATGCCACAAAATACCACGAACAGGTAATACATTAATTGATTTGTACATGATACCAATGTCTCGCCTTTGCTTAAAACTGTTTTACTTACTAGCAATTTTACCATGGCATTTTGAATCAGCTGTAAATGTTTTATGTTGGTCTTACGAGATGGCCCCACGAAGTTATACCATACCTTGTAGTCGATTCTGCTAGAGACAAATAAATTAGTTTCATAGTTTTTATAGGCACGTATAATTTTACCTTGTGGAGTCTTCCTACAATGGCTCGAAGTCGCTTACAGAGGTCGGAAATTTGTACGTCCCATTTCATATTACAATCCACCGTAACACCTAGATACACGTACTGGTTGACTAATTCGATACTTGTACATGCGCAGGGCTGTTTGGTATTATTGTGATTGCACTAAAATTCGCATGGCTCCACGAGTTTAAAATTGATTGTGCAATATTTTACAAATATTTTTTTAATGAAGATAAGGTCAAAACTCGGGCGAATCCGGATGTAAGCTAGCGGTTACTAAATTATTATCTAAAATAATACCCACCGCCAAATTAATGTTTTATAACGAAATTTTCCGCTAGTCCAGCTTCACCACGGCGAATATATATCGGCTCATAAATATGTAATATTTTATCATAAGTATTGTACAGCCCTGTACTATATTTGACAGTCTCCGTGGTTGAGTGGTTACGATCCTTGGCTACGAATCCGGAGGTCGTGGGTTTTTATTTGATTGAATGTGGTAGATACTGTCAGTATAGCCCTGGTGATAGACCACGATACGGAATCGAAACTTTTCTTGAAATGTCGAGAATAGTCGAGTACTTCCCACCTTCCTTCTTCCCCATCTCCAATACCTTCAAGATCACAATTTACTTCAATTGAGGATGCCACAGTCTCACTGGCTCCACTGACGGTTGGGAGCAGTTGGGACCAAAAAAAGCTCCAACTCAGGTGAGGGCAAAACCTCATCGGCGTTTAAAATATTAGAAAATAGTATTTTTAAACAAAGCTACTATTTTGAAAAGTAATTATTTTAGATGGAGTATATTTCTTCCCCCGGCTCCTCGATAATTTTCTACCTTAAAATTTCATGTTTCTAAAAAATGTATCTATTTTATAACTTCCAAGTAAACCTACAATTTATTTATATATTCTTACCATATATTTATATTATTTTTTACGGAATAAATTTTTCTCATCATACACGTATACGTCAAATAGAAATTGTTGCACAATTAGGTAGATTTAAATTGAATTATAAATAGTTGTTTTCTTATTTTAATCAAATTTTTATTCATTTCATGTAATATTCAATAGATTAGCATATTAAAAGATATTCGTAGTACATAATATAGTGTTTTATTTTCATAACTTAAAGTGTCGAATAACATGTTATATATGTTGAAATCGATATGTCAACGGGAATGTTCTTCTGGAAGTAAGCGGAAACTCTGTGGATGTTGCAGCGCCACTACAGCCTTCAGAGTACAGACTTCAGCTTTCACAGTACAACCTCTTTCTATACTGTATCCGGTTCCAGGTCCGTCCACTACACCGGACCCGCTCGATAAATTAGGTCGACAACAGATGGCGCTCTAAGTGACATTGAACGTAGGACCATTACGGTACCTAGTGTTTGTACCTAGTTGTTCCTTTCAACGCATGGCTTATGGGGGTATAAAGTGGCTGGATTCCCTTGACATTATGGAAAAAGGATGTTACGTTATAAACTATGTGAATACACAGCATACGACGTGGTTTTCTGATTTTTGAGTTTACCTACAATAGTATAACCTACGAAAATTTAGTATTCAGACCTGACTGAGAGTTATAAATAATTATTTAAAAAAAAACAGTAAACCTTATTATATATTTTTAAGAAAAAAAAAATTTACTATACAAATGTCTCTAAAATCAAAGAGCTAGTGTATGATTGGTAACTCAAAGAAAATATGTGTTTATTTTTCAATAATATTTCACACTAAATCATTTTTTGAAAATTGACTTACCCACTTTTCGAAAACCGACAATAAAAGTGATACTTGGTTTCGGAATTTTTGATTCCAATATTCAATTAATTGAATACTTTGGAAGCGGAGTACGTTTTTTTGTTAGGTTTAGGATTATTGTAACAAGATTTAAGAGTTTTATTTAAAATTACCAAAGATTAATTCCGTCTTAAAATAACTTTAAATAAATCAGCATCACGCTGTTCTTTTTGGTCATGACAGAATAAAAAAAAATAAAAAATTTATCACTTTATTTGGCTCCATAAATCTGACGCTTGTTGTGCTCGTTTCTACTTTTATACTTCATGGAAAAGTTATATGAATAGAAGTTTGGGAAGTATGCTTCCACAATCTATTCTATTGACTTCTGTTATTGGTATTATCCAAGAATTTTGAAGAATTTGTCTTCTCCCTTCTCTTATTCCAATTACAATTGGCAACGTTTTTCAAATAACTCGTATTGTGAGAAGCGTCCAAACCAGAGTAATTTTTGGCTTTAAATCTAAGCTATATTTTTTTCATTGCTTCGTACGCCTATTTTAAAATAATATAAATAGAAGTATATTTATAGGTTTGTATTACTTAAATTCAAATTTATTACAGTCGTAAATTCAAAAATATGGTTAATTGAGAGACGAAAGAAGTAGGTAACTAAACAATGTCTTAATAATAAAAATTTTCTCTCGTGAAAAGAGGAAATTTAATTTTTCTTCAATGGCTTCATCACCTTTTTACAATAGTTAATAGCAAAAATTGAATTACCAGTTTTTCTTGTATTTCCTATAAACTCGATGGAGCATACCATAGAAATAGAAAATGCATTTATCCACTGAGCTATTGTATTTTCCAACTGAATATCACATAACTTATTTCCGTGGTACTGCCAAATTGAAAATTAATATATCGTAATTTATAAGAAAATATTAAGCAACAGTGAAAGAAAAGTGTAGCTAATGTATGTACAAAAAACGACGAGATTTTTTATTAAGTAAGTTTCATGGCGATTGTGCATCTTTTCCCGGCAAACATTAATAAAAATTTAATCATAAAAACAGATGTGTTTTTTTATAACAAAATAAGAAATGGTGATATCCACACTGAGATTTCCCATGATGAGGATTTAATTTAGAAAATATGAAATTAAATTGATGTGCTTGATGAAAAAATAAAATAATTTTAAGGTGAGATGTTTTAAGTGCAGTTGAGTTGAGTAGTTTTGGTGTTGGTCAGTATTTGGTGTTAATATATTTTCTATTTCAGATCTTCCTATGTAACGTATCGGATGTTTATTTGATTTTTTAATTTATTACGGTTGTTTGATTTTTAAAGGATACTGGGATTTTATTGTAGAGTTTAGTACCATAGTATAAGAATTTTTTTTGTCCAAATGTTGTGTTCGTGGTTCCTTGTTATATGTGTTTTTGACTCTGAGATCTATTGTTTCTAATATGTATGATTGTTGCTATTTCTTGTTTTTTGTATTTATGAATGGAAAGTAGAACAGTTTTATAATATAATTGTTTTATTGAATAATGTTAAGTTTGTTGAAGATTTCGTAAATGCTGGTTCTTACATGTTCTTTAAGTATAATTTTCATTATTAAGGCTTTTGTGTTCTAATGAGTAAATTAAGAATATTACCATTAGCACTGCCCCATCCGTTTCCATACTTAAAGAAAATCTAAATTACAAAAATGCTGATAACCTACATTTAACCTTAAAATATATCAGATCGCAAGAATGTTTTAAAAAGACTAAACTTTTGAAAAAGTCTTTCAATTTTGGAATTGCTTTTTGGGATGGGTTTATTCAATTTTGTTTGGAAGTTTTATTTACTACGTACTTTTGCTATTTTTGGTTTATTAATTTCGCCACCGGTTTCGACACAACTGTGTTATTCACTAGCATTCTTAAATCATTTTCAGGTTTATTCAATATTATGAATTTCTTATTCCAAGAGTAAAATATGTAAGAGCGTGTTATTTTTTCATAAATAATGATAATATTTCACCACTGTGTTGACCGTCGTCGAACTGTCAGTAATAATTAATTTTTTTCACGTTTAGTTTGCAGAATTCCGTTTTTATTAAAAGTTTTTTTTTGTAACAATTAATACTATTAAAAAAGGTTATTGTTACAAAAAAACTTTTATAACGATAGTATTAGAGTAGTCACCACTTCCCGTTCGGAGACCTCGTTTTAATGAGCGCTTAAAAACCTTGAGGAAGGCCTGTTGGTTTGCACGGCGTGTGTTCTAAATATTGTTATCAAGCAGGTCCATAACAATAAAGTTTAACAAACTACCCCGGTATTACTTAAGAGCAAGAACTATTTTTTCTTGTTGTTACCGTCTTGGACCTGGCGAAAACGATGACGCCCGTTTGGGGTGACAGAGGAGGTGAGAAACAATCCCGCGCCGGAGGGGTCGGCTCGGGCGAGGGAATAGGGAGCTCACTTTAGTTTCGGGACGCGTCAAGAGCTGTCGTTCCATCCTCACCAGAAGTCTGCCAAAACGCTCACTTATTGTACTTATTTTCGCTCCAATTTACTTATTTATTCTACTTTCTTTTAGCTAATACAGAAATATTCCAAATTCAGTCAAATTTCATTCTAACCTTTAATGTGCTAAATGCGTCCACAGAGAGATTTATAGCTCAGAGACATTGCTATTCAATTTATGCCTTATCGCAAGGTATTTTTTTTATGGCAAAAGATAATTGTTTTATTTGAATTCCCTATTCCTGCATTTTACTCATATGAATGTCTTTATATTTATATATTCTAGAAGCGGTGATTTCTCTAATTGTATATAAACGAACTGAGAACACATTTTATATATGTATATGTATATCTACATACATATATATATATATCCTAAGATTTAGCTAGTCGGGGTTATCGCATATATAGTTGGATCTATTAATAATCTTTAATAATATTTCAATGTAAATTTAATTACGGACCGGATCGTAGGATTTAGTTACGTAACAATATTTTAAGAAAAGCGTTTAGTGTGTATAGAGATATGATAATATTCAAGTTACGTTATTATTCGAGCACTCTGAAATAACTGGTTAATAATATAATAATAACATGAGATGGATAGAACTTTCACAGAGCTTGAATATTAACCTTAACATTTTGATGAATGTGCGTTTGCATGAATTTGGCAAGGAACGGAATTTTTATGTATGGTAACAGTTCTTCCTTTACTTTTAGGTAAATAATTAAAGAAACAAGGTGATATTTAACGTGATTCTAATGTTAAAAAATTGTGAAATGGGATGTATGCCATTTTCAATTTATACGAAAATGTTTTTCCATTGACTTATATTTCATAATTGAATTAAACACGTACATAATTATGAAGATTTATTGAATACAATATACCAGAAATGGACCGTTATGTGTGCGTAATGCTAAAAACCTTCTGAAACAATTGCATGATGCAAAGAATAAAAAAATTTCTATCCACCATATCCAGACAACACGTCGCTCTCCCATGGGTGAATTTGAGTGCACTTATATGATACTTGCTCAACGAAATCGGGGGTTATGACGATATCCTGAGGCTTGAGATTTTTGTACAAAATATGTAGATTATAGAATTACAAAATTTTGATATCAATTTTTTATTAAATAAATTACTTTTTCATCAATAATCTCATATTAAAATGTAATTCCATCATGAAATTTTAATGTTAAAAAAAATATATTAAAAATAACATTTTGATTTCCAAGTAAATATATGAATAAAAGATTTCAAGCTCCATAGAGATAAAAATTGGTTAGGGTTTAATAAAATCAAATGTGGCCTAATAACAGTATGAAAATAGTTTGAATGCCGAAACAGCTATCACAATAATAATAAAAAAACTAAAATTCTCGCAGAAATAAATAATTATAACAATATTAAATTTGATTTATGTAATTTAAAAAAGGTTATTACATTTTTCAAATTTTCTACTGTACCTCGCCACGTTAATTTTCTAGCAATACTTGTATATCTTATCAAGCCAATATAGTCCTTAAGTGGTTCTGATATCCAAAGCATTTGACGATAAATCGTTAGAACGGGTACGCCAAGGCATATCCTGCGTATGACAGGGGAGCATGAAACATGCTCGCTGGTTAATGTACCCGCGATAACATCCCAGCTCCCAGTTGCTTGTGCTCGTATGAAGCGTGTAATATCCGACTGTATATAACTATTGGAGAAATGTATTATACACGGTTATTCCAAATGATGGACTCAATTTCAAACGTTCTCCTCTGATACACGCGCTCGGCCCAGGTTTTTTTCTTTAGAGACAGATCCAGTTTGTTCAAATTGGCGATCCTAAATACCCTAGCATATGAAAATACGCGTAACTTCTGATATTTGATGGAAACATGCTACACCAGTGCCCTCTAGCGGCCTGGATTGTAAGGATAGGATTATTCATATATTTTAATAGATTTCCTGTGAAATATCTTCTTAATGAATTATAGAAATCGAAAAATCATAAAATGAATATTAGGTAACCAGCATATGACTTTGATTACATATTTCCCACTGATTTTGCACATAAATGAAACAAATATTAAAGAAGTAATTAGGTTTCTACTGACAGATATAAGCTAAATATTCCCGCATTACGAATAACCTTACAATATTTGAAATTCTCCGACTACCATCACAGTAAGCGGAAGATGTTGCTTGTGTCGTGATGGAGGACGAGGAATTGAATCCACGACGCCAGGGTGAGACCCAGACGCGATGCGGACAAATGATGACGTTAAAATATTCACATCTACTTATTACACAAGTGTTTTATTCCCTTTCTAAACCAACAAATCGAGCGCAAGCGGCGAGGCTTATAACTGTTAGTACAAACCTAACAGCCTCTTTAATATATTTTTTAAATTTATGAGCAAAAATTTTATAAAGTTATGTGCGGGTTACCTAATATTTATTTTACGAATATTCGATTTTTATAATTTATTAAGAATATATTTCACACAAAATCTATTGAAATAAAAAAAAAAACAATACGAACAACCCGTGCCGGTAGAGGGCGCTAATATAGGATATTGTCATCTCAATGTATGGAACATGTCAGAAGCTGGGCGTATTACATATATTTATAAGGTATTTGGTGATACCAACGACGAATGTTCTTTGTAGTTGGAGGTTCAATGTTAAAATTGAGATGAAAGGTACGCTGCACTACAGTTACCGATAGCTACTTAGCAGCCATTTCACTCACAACTAACGTGAAATGTCTCTACAGTCGTTTACGCAACTATGAGCGATCTATCTTTGGACCTCCTCTTTCCAGGGTCATGTAGAAAACTTATGTGTAACGTAATTCCAGCAGTCCGATAAATTTTGAATAACCCTGTACTAACTATGTAGTAGTGTCGAACTTCGAAGATACATTTATGCAAAGTTAGTTCTGCCTGATTTCAATTTAAACTTAGAAATGTTTTACTTATTTATTAATTAATTAAAAAATATACTTTGTCTATACCACTTTAGAAATAAACATAAACATCTACATTCTACATGTTTCGACAGCATATGGTATCATCATCAGGAATATATGAATACTAAAAAAATAATTTCAAGTATGGACAGATGATAAAAATTAGATCACAATAATTTAAGAATAGACAAATTATACAAAAATTGATTAAAGTAGGTAAGAAATTAATCACATATGCTAATAAAAAATAATTAGAAAACATTAGTAACAAATTTAAAAAAAATATTATTGTTAGTAATATTAATATCAAAATAATTTCAAGAAATATTTAAAAAATTTTTTTGATTATTTATTAAATTTAATTCACTATTAACGCTTTTCCTTATTTCTAAAAATTCAAATTTATCTAATTGTAAACCGGTTGTATTTGTATGTAATATTTGTAAACCGTTACTTATATCAATTGAATGATTGGTTTCTAAATTATGATTTGCAAATTCAGAATAGTTGTTCTAATTTAAACATCTTAGGCGTTCCTTAACTCTAACACTGAAATTTCTAGAAGTCTTTCCTTTTTAAAAATAGTTGCAATCGTTACAAACTGATTTATATGCCACCGATTTATTGAAAATATTATCTATATCTTTGTTATTTAAAACACATTTTTTAAAAATATTTTATTATTATGTTTAGTTCAAGGAAAAAAAATATTACACGAATAACTGAAAAAAAAACGATGGGAAGAGGAAGGTTGGGAAGTACCTGGATATATACTTGTCACTAATATGCTTTTACGACTCGTTCCTGTGTTCAACAGCTCGGCTGTGGAACGATCTGCCGGCCTCTGTGTTTCCTCCATCCTACAACATGGGTCTCTTCAAGACCCAAGTTCACTCCTTCCAATCCTCTAATAGACCCTCCACACAGCATCCCCAAATATGATATAGGCCTTGGGGGAAATTATTTCCTTCAGGGTCTCCTGTGTGGAGTTACCGTAAAAAAAAGTTTCTAAATAATAGCCTTTACTGGGGAATACCTTCCACTCTTCTACATTTGACCGGTCAGTGGCTGAATTGGCAAATGCATTGAGTCCCCATCTAGGCATTGAGGGTTTAATTTCACAGCTAGCTCAGTCCTCCATCATTGCACAGGCAATGTTTTGCGCTTTTAATGGTGGTAGATAAAAACAAAATGTGTATATTTAATAGACCAACTAGTAAAATCACAAAAGACAATAATTAAATTATTCTCAAGTACCATCACAGTACAGATTGTGCTGAAATTTTCAAGCTTTTAGACGTTATGACAATTAGACATCTAAATTTGCATTCCTTCATCTTTTCGAATCTTATCTTCAAATCCGAATGAATTATTTTATCAAGATCTTCAAAAAACTACACCCTTACTATCCCACTAAAATATACCTCCCACGGACGGACATTTTAAATACTATACAATAAAATTGTATAATCGCATGCCTACAATTTTGAGAAAAATAAAAGAGAATACACCAACACATTTAATGAAACTCAATATCTCGATCTGGATAAAAATAAGAACCGATTTTTTCCATAACTTAATTACAACAAATCAAACACAAAATAACAACATTTACATATACATTAAATCCAATAATCAATTAATATTTTTGCCTTTTTATAATACTTTATTTTATTTTTTATTATTCTGTAATATATTTGTTACAATTTCACAATAATACTATGTCATAAATATGTGAACACCTCAGTACAGGTTATATTAGTGAGCTAATATACTCGTATATGAATAATTTACAGTACATACACATCATTCTATATAAAAATTGCTTTAAAAAAAGTATATATATATAAAAAAATAAAAATAATAATAGTAATAAAAATTATCTGTAAATAACAACGAGAAATTAGCATGCTGAAACCCCGATGTAGTAGAGAAAATATTTGTTTTTAAAAGTTGCGGAGAAACAGTATTAAAATTGATATCCCGACTGTGACATTTTATGAAGGCACAAAATACCGATTTAATTATTCCGGGTCAATGTCTTTTTAACGTTTTTGAAGAGAATTTACAATTTTGTTAACTCAAAATTGCGTTTCGATATAACAGCATTGCAAATTCCCAAAATGCATTTTGCCCGCTGTGCGGTTTTGACGGGTTTTATCCAAGTAGGTCAGAATTTGAATGGAAATGAAAACATGAAACAGGTTATGGAAAATAAAATGAAATTTTTTTGATTTATTTTTGTAGCACGCAAAATGTTATGTGGTTAAAAATAATTGTTAGTGTTGAGTTATTGTTATTTATTGGCTTTTATAAAAAGAGTTTTAAGTTTGTGTCATTACTTTGAGTTTTTGTATTTTGGTACTACTTTACCATATATTTTGCAAAAGGTACAATCGAGATATGAATTTAGGTAACTAAACATCATGTCGTTTATTTACAGGGGTGGGCAGAGAATGGACCACCGCGTCTTCCACGTGTTTCCCCGACTTATCGTTTTGCGTCACATTTTTCCTTTCTACAATCATCACGTATATTTTTACTTTCTTAATCTTGTTCATTATGCTCATATCAGAAATGTATTAAGTTTTCGAACACAGGTTTAGGAATATACGAGTTTCCAATTTTTTAGGGAATTCAAAATGGCTTCGTCTTTCATTTGAGACACCCAAGGCCCTAGCACGTCGATCGATAAAACGCTGTATTAATACAATATTGACTAAATCCGTCATCTATGGTTATTAGGCGGCATTAGGCGATATGTGCGAGCACGGACAATAATCGATATAAAATATTCCGTCAGCGGTTAGATAAAAGCCGGCCCAATTTAGCGTGGGGAATAGATAAGTCTCGGTTAACTGTCAATATACTCAACTATTTTAACATTATCCAAAATTACTTATTAATTAACGGAGGCAGACTAACGAAGCTTGTCGAACTGAAAGATGTCGTATACGCGATCAAATCATTCCGTTTGAACTTGGAGAAGTGGAATTCGGACAGTTGTTCGGAATATCACGAGTTATCAATGATATTACAATGAGTTATGGCTAAAGATATCATTTACCAATTAACTCCCTTTTTAGTGTCAAAAAATACGGACTGCCAACGCTAAATTAAAGTGAGTGTATTTAATTTTATTATGATGTCTTGGTAAACATTCATTCGACATTGTTAATTTATTCATATGTGCGTTTGAAATTTAGGAATGCCGATCCATAGACACTATCCACTAGTGTTGCTATCGTAGGACGATTTTTCATTTATTTATCAATATCGAATTGGCCATCAACATACCTAACGAGTGCAACCGTTCTCGGAAAATTGTTATAAAATCGTGATCAGTTAAAACTATCGATCCAATATTACTCACATATGTATAAATATATTACCGCGGTCGGGACGTAGCTACTTTTTGACTACCAGATCTTTTTAGTCAGATGAATTAATACGAATCATCATTCGAACATCAAAATCTTTCGGAAATGGATTTTTTTCAATGCCTTCACCGGGTAAGAACGCAAATTACCGGAACCTATAGCACTTTGGAATCCCAGATATGAGAAGTGCAGTGTGATTAAACAAATCTGGTCACTTAATACAGCTAAAGCCATTTGTAGCAATGTTGAGAATCTGAATGATTGCATTAATTTCATTACACCCACGACTTTACTGGAATCTCTGGGTTTTGAACTGACGTTCTCAGAAACGTTAAATTAAATTTGGCAGGCATGTTGACCTGTTGACTTTGATCAACGAACCATTTCACGTCGAAGAAAATAATAATAAGTTTTAGAAAATATGTTTTATTTATGGAATGGAATTGTTTTCGAGTAAACTGAGAGTAGTTGATGGAGATAAAAATACGACGTCGTAAATTTACAAAAATTTTAATTTGTATATATGTATGTATATAAAGAATAAAACTTACGAGAAAACACAAGTGTATCGAGGCATTTACCTTCTCGAGCAAATCTTTGAAACTATTTACGTCTAAATATTCCATGCGCTATTTCGGAGTTTACCTCTAAACAATAGCGCCGAAAGCGTATTATCTTCAGCATACCATGAACTATTATATTTGTCCGAATATGCCTGATGGAACATTGCTCCAGATGGGAGCTTATGCAGAAACTGGAAACAAAGATGATATCCCCGCAGAATCTCTACTTTATGCCTGTTGTTCATACTTACTTATTCAGTAAATACAATTTCTCTTACCGTTTGAGACAGTCTATTCTTTGTTTGTCTAAATCTACCGCTAGCCGGAATCGACTTTGATATCTTTTTGGACTATTTTATAAGACATTGAAGGACATAATAATTATAGCTGTACTTATAGGTAGGTACTTTATCTGTTGATTTTTTTAATTGTTATACAAGTATTAACGCTGATAAAACATTGTGTTTCCTAAAAATTGTAATTTTTTCAGCCCTCTATAATTTAGCGTTTTCCAAAATATTTGTATTTAGAAAAAAAAGTGTTTCTATCAAAGTATGGTATTATTAGAGTACAAAGATGCATAATTTTATATATTTTAAATTTGTTGATAGGCGGAATACAGATTTTGATATCGCCCAATAATGTTTTATATTTTATTTTATGTAATACATTATATCTTCAGTATTTTTACTGGTTTGTATAACACTTAACCCTATGCTTACACGTATATATTGCATTTACTTCTTATTTGTTTGTTCTTATATATTTTTTGCTTTGTTACACTATATGCTTTTAACATGTAAAGTTTATCTTCGCGGTCAACGCAGTAATTTCATAATTCAGATTGTATTTATTGTAACTGGATACTTATATACTTACATAATGTTACTTACTATTCCATGTAAAAGTCAATAAATTAAATAAATAAATAGAATCTGGAATTTGTTAATTAGTTCTGTT
The DNA here is from genome assembly GCA_022606495.2 of Halesus radiatus. Taxonomy (NCBI): domain Eukaryota; kingdom Metazoa; phylum Arthropoda; class Insecta; order Trichoptera; family Limnephilidae; genus Halesus; species Halesus radiatus. The sequence continues at coordinate 51,176 of JAHDVE020011508.1, read as the reverse complement.
CAAAACAGTAAATGAACGATGACTGGTTATCATGGCATTTGGGCATCATAATATCTATGAAAATTGAAGAAAAAAACAAATTTCAACTCCTAATATCATATTCATTAAGATAATATCATATGGTTTTATGTAATATTCATAACCTTAAAAAAACAAGACGAGATGCAATATTGTTTGTAAATCCTAATCTCGGGAGTAGCTTGGTGGTAAAGCCGTTACAAACGTTTACAAAAATGGTGGTTTTAAGTATAACAAAGATAATGTTTTTCTACTAACGAAATACAGAATAAGCAATATGGCGTTCCTTTCTCAGCAATTTTAGCTAATTTATATTTGTTGAAATTATGCAAATACTTTGCAATTCATGTTACGACCGGCGATGCGTATTGCGTGTTGGAATATTACTTGCTCGAAGCCAAATGTAAATGACGTGAAATACTGTCTACGGGAATATTGAAACCGAATGACCTAATTAATTTTTTTAATAAAGAAGTTTAATTTTATAGTAAATTTATTTACAAGGTAAGGAATGAAAATCAATTTATGTTTTTCAAACATGTTATACTAAACGATTCTTAGTAGGATTTCTTGGGTCACATAAATACTGTATTTTAATAGCTAAACGCACTAAATGATTTACCGGTATTTGTGTAATTAAAATTAGTTAGCGAAAAAATATAACAAAATATATCAAGTGACGTTCAACGAGGTAAATGTAAAATACAGCAATAACGCCTGGAACTATAGAATAAAGAAGAATACAAGAATTATGACTTGGGCGTATTTCGTGATCAAAATTCTAGCCATTCGGCCCTTAAATATCTACCATATAAATTAATACACCATAATTTAAAACAAATCTAGTTACACTGTACAATATAAGCAGTGCAGGAGAGACATCATTATATTTGCTGTATTTTGATTGGAACTCCTCTTAGGGGTAGAATCAAAAGGTACCTAGTCAAAGGCACATCAGCTTCCATTTAAATCTACGTGGAAGGCACTTCTAGTGTATATTCTTTATTGTATGCCTAAAATGATCGAAGTATGATATTTGGAAATATATGAAACAAGGGTAATGAGCTTGATATAAAGAAAGTAAAACAGGTTCCGTAGCACTCGGTAGGGGTAGGAGTAGGTACATTTATAATGTTTTATTATATATAGTTGTTTCTAGAACCTAAGATCCACATAGGTAGGAATGATATAAAAAAATTCGAAGAAACCTGTCACCATTGGAATAAAGTAAACTCGCGATAGATAAATATTATGAACGCGAATAAGATTAAGTGAAAATATTCACAACCATGATTAACTATTTCATAGATTTGAAAAATGAAAACATTCGTTTTCTTTCCTTTTCATTTTGGGTGGAGCGAGATTCGAAAATAAACCATTTTTGGACCGCGTCATGTGAAAACATTTCTTTCTGCAGTTGTATTCTGCTTATTTAAAAATGTGAAGGGAGAAAATCGTTTCGCGTGAGTACATTCAAACTTATCAAATTATGTATATCCAGAGAGGTATCATTCACTAATATACTGAGATTTTAATTATTAAGAAATAAGAGTTAAGGATATCGAAAAAAAACCATAGCCGGAATAAATAAAACGTGAAATGTTGACTTTAAAATATAATTTATTTTTTAATCGTACTTTTCCGATCTTTTAATTGATTAGCAGTAAAATGACTTATTTCATGCACGTGGTGTAACATCATGTACCAGGTAGATGATTTAACCAGTGATTTCTGACTATACGAGTATTTGGAGTAAAAAATGTTAATGTCATTTTCCTGTCCTATAATTTCTTTTTTAATAAAAAAAAATACGTTTCATCACACTTCGTCACTGGATATAACCCAGTAAATCACGTGATACGTACTCCGTCCCGTTATTGCAGAACGGTACAGATGAGACAGTGCGTATCAAATTGCAATCAGTTGCGGCGCGGAATTGTTTTTTTTGTATTTTTTTTTATTATCATCGTACAGCAAAATGATACCAATTTTTTTACTCCAAATATGCTCAGGAATCGCTGGTTAAAATTCCACGTTGTTACACTTTGTATTCAAAAATACGCATATCTCCTAATAATAGTGTGTCTTGTAAAATCTGCTGAGTACACGCTGTTACACTTTGTATTCATAAATACGTTTATCTCCTAATAATAGTGTGCGTTGTAAAATCTGTTGAGTACACGCTGTTACACTTTGTATACACAAATACGTAAATCCCCTAATAATAGTGTGTGTTATGGATTAAAATGTACCTAAGAGTTACTTATTGAAAAAAAGTGTTGATCGTATAAACCGTACAACGAATAATTATATGGTAACATTACTGAACAGAAAATCCCTAGAAGTGTAACCTTTACTGAGAAAACTGATGTCACCAATTTATTCAGGACTTATCTACTCCGAGACCGAAGGAATCCCAATGAAATTAATATACTATTTAAGAAAGAAGCTCGGTAAATAAAAAAAATATAAATTTCACGCTAAGTAAGATAAAATTAAACTAACTTCTGGTACATAGAACCGCCAGAATAAACTATCTGTTGATCTCTTCAGTGATTCATACTGACTCTTTTAATCTTAACAAATACAACAAGAGACCACGGTACAACAACACGAACTGAACGCTGCTGCAACGAGTCATAGTAACAACACTAAAATATAAGTGATATACATAGGATCAAATACTCTAGAATATGACACAACCTCCAGCTCCACTAGCGCGTGTAGCGGCGCGCGTTGGTGGAATTTATTTTTCATACATTTTAATAGATTTTCCGTGAAATATATTCTTAATAAGTTCATAAAATAAATATTAGGTAACCTACATATATGACTTTACTGCTTTTTTGTTCATAAATTTAAAAAACATATATTTAAAAGGCTATAAGGTTTGTAATAACAGTTACAAGCCTCGCAGTTCACCACCCGTGCTCGCTCTGGTGGCTTGGAAAGGGAATAAATTATTTTTAATTTGTGAAAAATTTCTTTTATCCTGTTTTTAGACTTCTTTTTGCTTAACGTAACACAATTCTTATGATAAATTTTTATTTATTTTTGCTGTAATGGGGACATTCAAATATCTATATTTATATAAATAAATTAAAAAAAAAAAAAACGTATTAGATTTGTGAAATGTTAAGCAAAAATAAGTCCAAAAATAATAAATTAAAGAAAAATTCTGTATTTAATAGGATCAATGAACTTAGACTACACATTGTAAGGACCGGGAGTTGATTTAAGTTCTTTCTAGGGATAAGGCATTATAATTATTCTTAGGTTTAAAGACTTTTGCTTAACTGGGGCCTCGATTTTTTCGGATGACTGCTGTCATTCAGGAAATGATATTCTTTAAAAATATCGATATTTGCGCAGATTTAACAAAATAAAAACTTGCTATTATCGTAAGTATTGACTTTAAACATTATTAGTGACTCATTTAACTAACTAACCATCATGTCGTTTCCCTGCAGGGGTAGGCAGAGAGGACAGACCGCCAAACAACTCGATCGTGGCACACAATTCTTGCTTCATTCACTTTCATTCAACGTCTCATACATAATAATAATACTATTAAAATAACCAAATTAACAAAATTACGATGCTTTTAAAGTACTTATGCCAAGAGCCCCGAATGTCAGATATAATATAATTTAATTTCTACAAATAATAGTAAACTACTTGTGTTAAGTATGTGTGACGCATCTGTATTTTTTAATACTGTGATAATAAACCACTTAGATAACATACGCCTTTAAAATTATTCAGCCCCCTTAAGGTCTTCTGTGTCACCACATTGTCGAAAAAAAAATCGAAAATCGTAGTTAAGAAAAAATGTCTTTGACACTAAGGATAATGACAATGCCTTATCCTTAAAAATAACCGGAATCAGGTCCCAGGCCAACTGAAGGCGTAACACAATCTCTAAAATTATTATGTACCTTACCTTCTGCGCAACGTTGTATATGTGCGAATTCTAGCAAACTACAAAATGGGCAGTATGGAAAGTGTTCGTATCCAGTATAATAATGCCTTCCGCATAATGTTAGACCTCCCCAGATACTGCAGCGCTTCCAGTAATATTCACGGAGGGCCGAGTTTCTAGTTATGCAGTCCTTATAAGATCCAGTATGCTAGGAATGGGGGAAAGAATAAACAGCTCCGGGAATATCCTCATCATGGAGCCTCGCCTCAAGTCAGGCACCAGCATCGGCGCACACTGGAGAAAAATATTGGCCCCTCGCAATTTAAATTCTGCAGCTCCTTAAACGTTTTATCTTCATGTACTTATTTTTTTATTTATTAATTATGTTTTATGTTTCATCATTCATCTACTATTTTAGTATTGCATTATTTTTATATACCATATGTATGTAAGCTTTATGTGGGCTTTATGTGTGGAACTGCACTAACCTCCCCACATACCGGAATAAACACTTATGGCCGTTTTTCCCAACCCTACTGTTGAGCCTAAATTTTGCCTCAATACTGTTAAAATGCACAAATACGCTTTTTTCAATGAAATTCTTGATTAAATTTACGATCAATTTAGGATGTCGACTTTTGTGGATTAAGTTCCTCTCAACAAAGGACTTTATAAAAAGTATCAACAGGGTGAACAGATGGCAATAAAATATCAAACGTCATTATTAGTTTGATCTATTTTACGCGAATGAAATACTGAATGAATAGACTTATTTCCATTTTCGAATGTCAAAATATTTTTTTAAAAAATAAAATTGAAGAGAACCTAACTTATTTGACTTATTATTTGCTACGTTTTGTCTTGTTTTTTCACGGATGAGAAACGTCAAATGTCCTTAATCAAAAAGGTGCTTTCGCGGCATCATCAAAAGTCAACCTAACACTTTATTTTCAACATATTTTTAACGAACATGTATGTAAAGTATATAATGTTGATTTACGTATTAGTTTAAACAAATGCTATGTACGAGTATAAATAATAAATTAAACAGGCAGCCGTCTAGTATGGTGATTTAATATATCTACTGTAATGTTTTAATTAAATATCACGTATTTTGATATAAAAAAAGAAAATAATACAATAATATTAACTAATCTATGTAAATTTTACACAGTTTTTGACAGTTTTTACTTTTATGTCACTTTATTGTCTTAAAAGTGAACGGGATCTATTTTATTGTAAACGAAGGTGGGCGGGCACTATTTTACGGTGTATGAAAGTGGGCGGGCACCTTCATAGACAATTTAGGAAGATCAATGATAAAAAAAAGTTTGACAACAGGCAAACGGATGCCCAACAAAAGTGTTCGCTGATCGTGCCTCAGATTGATAATTCGAAAAGTTGGGAAGAACGGCCGTTATTATTATTATTATTATATAAAATTTCAGTGGCTTCAGTGCTTTATATTATTATGACCTCGACAAACGCTTCACGTTAGCGTTTATGGCAACTTTTGCGAGCCGCACAATTTAATTACAGCTTACTAGAGTATGATTACTCTACATGAGCCACCTGGCATTATTGCTAGCTTTATTATATGCCATTACCAACTTACCGAATATGCCCATATTTTTAACACTTCATTTTAGTTTTTGGATAATGTTGAAACTTGTTGTAAACGTCATTAACTCCATGAATCTAAAATGCACTATAATTTAACGAATAGTCTATTTCAACAAAGTCAGAAAACAACAATAGGCATTTCTGGTAATTTCAGAAAAGTAAAAAAAAATTCTAAGATGCTAAAAATACGAACATTTAAAAAAAAATTGTATTACTTCTTGCGTAACGAATCAACATTATTACGATGTTGGTAATAACAATATTTTCCTGAAATAACTATTCTCTTGGTGATAATATTATTAAAAAGTATTAGTAAAAAAATGAAGTATCTTCCAACATAAAAACGAACTATGGACAAGATATACACAAGGCGTCATGAACACACTCCGAGTACAATATAACCACGCTTATAGGGCGCTGTTCACCTTCCCTTGGCGCTGCAGCGCCTCGCAGAGGTTCGCAGAGGGAAGGGTGCATGGGTTCGCTGCTTTGGCGCCCTTGAGGTGATTTTCCCACGAAAACGGCGCTATAGAAGTAATCCAATTATATTATTATTATTATTATGCACCACAGAATAGCCGGTACGAGTCAACGCTACCGGAGATTGGAAAACACTCTTTTCCAGTCCGTCGCCCAGTGGCAGGGCGCCCCCCTACATCGTAGATGGAGAATTTCCCTCAGGCCACTGCAGCATAAGTGCTAAATATGTTATTTTTATTTTATTTTATTTTATTTTTATTTTATTTTATTTTTATATTTATTTATTTTTATATTCTATTTCTACATAATATACTTTTTTAATGTATTCTTTTTATATGGCATACAGAGTTTGCACTCACCGCTTTGTTCTGCTGAAATAAAGACAATAATATTACTATTATTTTAAAAAATTGAAGTTAGTTTATACTTATATTCTCAACGACAAATTTGAAGCTTCGTACCGAAGAAAATAAATGTCGAAAAAAACTATTCGTGTTGAAACCGGATAGTGACTAGGAGCGTTACTAATATAATGCAAGGATATACAGGTAAATAATTTTAAACAGATCCTTGCTTATCTAGTGATGGACATCGATAGTGGTTAAAATTAGTTCGAAATAGATAGATAAAAAAAAACTTTTAAATAAAGTGATGATTACAAGTACCTTGTATTGTATTATGTTAAAAAATGTTTGTTCTTATGACTTTTCGACTGATGTATAAAAAAATAATATTCATGTTAGCGTGGGCGTATCCATTCTCCATCCCGTATTAGAATAATCCCATATTGGTAACGTTCATCGTATAAGGAAAAAAAAATAATCACTTGGTTTACTACAACGATATCATCCAGCTTTGAAACTCAAAGCATTCACACTTTTTTTTACGACGACGGATATACGTTAAAATTTAATATCGGCAACAATAATTATTATTGCAAGATAAATGAAAAAAAAATTGAACTAATGAAAAATCATTTCATTTTTTTTCTCCAGTTGCAGTTCTATTCCTGTCGCTGCACTGTGTACATGTGTTTTATTTTCATAAAACTGTGAAACGTTATGAACAACGTTTTCTTGGGACGTGTATTGAAAATACCCCGAACGTTCAGAGTTTTCCTTATTTTCAGAATGCCGCCCAGACGGCGTTAAAATAGCGCGAATTTCACCCTCCTTCCAAAACGGTGGAAAATTCAATAAAAATAGTTCTGGGTGGTAAGGATCGCCCGGAGATTCCGGGTCAGGGAATTGACCTATATCTTTTCCAGGTACGGTGGCTGCAGGTGCAAGGATACAATCAACACGGTTGATTTCATGAAAGGAAACGGGAGCTTTTTCATAAGACAATGTGTATTTTTAGAGTTATCTACAGGTATTCTTTACAATGAATTTTGTCTTTTATTTCTCTTTTTTGTCCGATTGAAGGACAGTAAACTTGATTAAAACTTACTTTTAGTATGAAAGTGTAATAATTTGGAATTGAGCATCCATTTTCTGAAATACTAAATAATTCAAGACGCATCCCAGGTCATTGCGCCCTGAAGTCAACGAGGCCAGTTAATTTATTGGATGTAAGGAAAACCAACGTGTTGTGCACATTTGTTTCTTGTTCCAGGGATAAATATAAGTATAATTGCAACATTGCTGGAAATAAGTTAGGCGATGATTAGTTACGGGCTTTTTATGGTCAGGCTTTCAATATTTACATATTTGCTTTCATCAACCTTAAAAATAACTTATTAATTGTTTTTGTGTTTAATTCTTAGAACTCCAGTTATTTATTTATTCTTTATATTTAATCTAAATCAAATTAAATAACATTATTAAATTTGATTTATATAAACAAAAAAAAATTGTAATTAAAAAAATAATAAAAATAAATAAATAAATAAAAATAAAACCTTATAAATTACCCCAATTTCGGGGTGTCATAGATCAACTTGTTTAGTTCCAGTCTTAGTAAGGCACATTTGTATTTTTTTTTTTTTTTGAAAAAAAAATTTTTGTGCACAAAATAATAATGTCAATCCATCTATAATATCATTCTAGCTTTTATCTGGTTAAAAACTAGAATGGCGAAGAGCAAATTAAAAATAATAATTATTTTAGAAATGTCCAACAAATATAATATTCATAATATTCAAATGAATGGTGTTGTGAAAGTGTACCAGTTTCCGAACCCCAATTTCGCCCGGTTAACCTTTCAAAGCAAAGGGTATCAGGCGAACAATAACAATAGACGTCAGTTCGGTAATAAACCATTTCATAACAATTATTAACTTTCTTGAATTTTGCGGATTATTCAGCGGGGGTCATATTGATGTTTGAAAACAGTTAGTTTATCGCACCTTTATGGATAATTAATTATTATTTAATAGAAAGGTTAACGTACAGAAATTAAAAATATAGAATGAATAAGGTTACTTTCCGAACACCATATTTATTTTTATTTATTTATATATACGGCACAACATGTGCCATTAACCTAAAGGTAAGAAAAGTGTAAATACAACAATAACAAAGAAACAGAAATTCATGTTTAACTAATACAAAATAAACAATTAAAAGGATAGAAAATGAATAAAGTAATAAGAACGTCTAAAGTATTGTATAAAAAAGTATGAATTGTAAAAAAATACAAACTATATCTTAAGAAAATATAAAGTATCAAAACATGTAAAAATATAAAGTATAACAACTAGTAAAACTTCATAATATAAAAGCTCTTAAAAATATAAATTACAAAAACATGTTAAAATATAAAGTTTAAAAACTTGTGAAAATATAAAATGTTAACAAAATATAACGTAAAAAAAACTTATAATACAAAGTATAAATATTAATGACTAATATAAAGGCGCGGTAATTATAATAACCATAGTTTGCTTCCGATTATCGCGCTAGATCAATCAAAGGTCGCCGTGCAGAAAACTCACACTTACACTTGTGTCAACCAATAATAATCTAGGCGACAATTACGCAACATGGGAGTACAGAAGGTAGTTTTCTGACTCCATCGCCTCGCCAAACGTCTCGTCGAGACATTCGTCAAGTGTAGAGTAGAACAGGCATTGGGTTTCCAAACGAGGGCTCCGATAAAATGATTGATTTAATTGATTTATGCTGGGTTTTTACAGATGTTTTCACTTACGTGATAACAATCCACTTATAAAATCTCAGTTAATAAACATAAATTACTTTGCCTTCAAAATACACAGCCAAAGGATACCATAACAGATAAATTATAAAAAAACTCACTTCATGGTACATAATACAAATCTTCTTCTCCTTCGTATTGCGGGGGAGAATTGGTGGAGGTCATAGCGGGATGTTGAGGTTAGTCAGCTAGTCGACGGCATCGGGAGTCACTTGGTTCACCATAGATGTACCACGAGGAACCTGATGAAGGGAGCATTCTTCTACGATATATTTATTCTGTTGTTTGAATGTGTTTACATTTACAAAGTTCTGAATCCTTTAGTCCCCATTTATGCATCATATACGCACAACGGATGTGACTGCAGCGAAGAGCCTCGAACGCGAAAAACAAACAACTCTTTGTGGACCCTACTATTAAATTGCCAGGGTTATCTCTCTCTTGAAGAATGTGGACGTCATTAAATAATTCAAAAATAAGCAAGAGATCCAACAGATGTAAAGCGAAACGTGAGTGATACATAATATAATTATCCCAAGCATTATTACTTATTTGGAAACAATAACAGGACGTTTTTTTTCCAAAACTGTACAAATTTTCGACCAAAATATCTGTATTAGCACACTCTATCTTATTATTTATAGTATACACATTTGAGACAGAAGGCTATAAATAGTAGACAATATTTTTTCTAAATATGTTCAAGTGATATGTGCTATGGCGTTTTAAACAATAGGAATTAGGAACATTTCTTTCAATTCTGCATAGTCATGATGTGGTATCGCGATGACCGTGAAGTATTTTATACACACATAGTAAATTGCCTTTTGATATGGGTCATTTCAAAAATCATGACACTAACTAAACGAACAAATATTATCGACATAAGTTGCAAACTACTTGCTCCAAGTACTTCGCTAAAGCAAGGTGTATTGGTGCATAATAATACATTTGACAACTCATTAATAGATTAATTACGCTGCAAAAAATTGGCACCCTTAAAGTTTGTGTGATTAGAGGGTTAATAACATTGAATGAATTAAATAATTTATTTGTTTTAATTTACAAGCTACGATTTAGTAACTACGAAAATTACCAATAAATTAACTGCTTAAAGTACATATATTCCTTCTACATAAATACTCCCGAGCAATAAAATCGGCGTACCTGCTTTACTAACTAATGATCTCTCTCAGCACATTTGCGACAAAAGAAATGTAAGTTCTACTGTAAAGGAGAGTATCACCAGAAACTGAATAATATCTTACAATAAATCGTGTTGCGTTTACTCGTAGAAGCTTTTTCGAGGGTGTCTTTTTTGCCTCCAAGCAACAGATGAGAAGCCTCCCTCTACTTGTTGGACTACGACAAAAACGAGGGTGAAAAACTAATGTGATTTGTATGAAAAAATAATGCCTCTTGACGTTTTGTGCGTCGGAGAGCCCATTATTAATATTTAATGGGTAAAAAGAGGAAAAAAGTGTTTCAGCGAAATAGTGAAGGAACGTACCTTTTACTTTTGTACGCTGAACAACAATACAAAGGGCGTATAGATACCTCATACACATTTTCATACACGTATTCTTTTATCATAGTTATCTAAAGAATATTAAATGCTGACATTATCCACCACTATTGTACCATTATAATTATGTCTATAGGTGATGTTAAATCTGAATAAATTATTTAACTTATTTTCAAGTAAATAATTTTTAAACATAAATCTCAAATGAAACATGAAACAGAAAAAAAGATCCAGAATATCAAGAGTCCGAATAATAAGATAGTAAGTAATCGATAATGTACAGAAGTGGATGAGGCAAGGCTTGTCTGTTAGCTTTGTCGTTCGGTTCAGTCTATGGACCCCTGTGGGGAATCATTCCGAGCGTCGAATTGGTCCGACTTTAGTATTTGATAAACTAACTAACTAACTAACCATCACGCCGTTTTTTCCACAGGGGTAAGCAGAGAGGACGGACCGAGAAAAAAACTTGATATTGGGATACACTTCTTGCTCCATTCACATTCATACATTGTTTCATAGATTTTCTTCTGTTTCCGACTTCTGACAGGGACCTAGTCTAGTTTTGATTCACTAGATCATGCCATGTCTTTCTTGGGCGCCCCCGTCTTCTTCTTCTATTAACATTCACGTCATATATTATCCTTCCATTCTTTTCTTTATTCATTCGCTCTACATGTCCAAACCATCTAAGCATGTCAACATGTTTCACATGATCATACATGGTTTTACCACACAATGCATATTATTTATTTGGGGTGTATTCTATTTATTTTTCCATCCATTTGATATTACTTATTTTGACACTCCCTTTTTGCCCATCCACTCGCTATGCCTATTCTACCCACAAAAGCATCCCTATTGTCATTTTTAAACGTCTCTTCCACAATCTTTGCATTATTTACAGGTATCCTCATTCGAAATGTGATTATACCTCATGGTGACCCCACACATATATGTCACATAAACCTAAACATACACAACTTTACGATTATTTTTATTTAGTTGAGTTCCTTTAACAATTTCAGTAAATAGGGCACTTGAGGAATTTTCCTTATGAGCTCGCAGCTTATTCCTGAAAGCCAATGATTTTTTTATTGGACTTCCGGCGTGTTTCAGTTCCGCTTCCACTCGTTGGCTGGCTGCATTACGAACATTCTCGGCGAGGTTTCCATTAGAGTTTGCACTTAGGCTATAAAATGTCGAGATATTGCTACATGGTGCATACGGCTGGGCTAGGGTTGCCGCAAACATCGGATAGGTTATTTCAATGAAAATATTATTTAAAAAAAAAAAATGAAGTTGACAAATTTAACATAATAAATGTAATATATTATACGAAACATAACGCTAGTAGCATTTTTCTGGAGTCATTTTAAAAACCCGTTCTTACTGCACTACCTGGAATAATTATGAAAACCTAACCCAACCTTTTTAAAAGTTTTGAAAATGAATTCTTATAAAACGTTAGTACTAATGAGAAGAAAAAAATGGTTCACGATTCGTTCAAGAATTTAGAAAATTTAGTATTGGTTTACATTTCGAAGGTATTATACTTACGGTCGATAAAGAAATTCAAACGCTGACGGGCCGAGAATCGGAGATTAACGGTCTGTTACAATGTTTTTTTTATGAATAGAAATAAAAATCCATCCAGAAATATAAAATAATGCTCTTTTTACTATGTTGCAGTTCCCAACAAAAAAAATCCCAATAAAAAGGCAACGTTTAAATAAAATACTAAAAATTTATTTGAATAAAGTATGTTTAAAGCGATACTTTAAAAAAAAGACCATTACAGAAAGAGCCTAGAATGTTGTACAAAAAATCGGTTAGTCTTACACAGTGACCAATTTAAACCAAAATAAATTAAACACTTTGGGTTTATCGGCGCAAAATCTTTATTGTTTTAATTTGCATACATTCGAAATTCAAATCAGGAGTGGCAACCTTGCTCCGCCAGGCGGCGCCCGATAATAAGCGGAGGTGTGGCGATACTAGCACCGCACGGAACTGGTAGCGGCGGCCTGTCGAACTAACTCCTCGGCGGTCACCGCGCATGCTCAATGCGCCACTGGTTGATTATATTATTATTGCCTATTTATTACGAGAAAAAAAATGTATTCGTTATTTTTGTTCAGCTTTATATGCTTGTTTTACAAATGCTGAGTTTTTTTATACAATGGGAAAATACTGTTTTTACTGTTTTTAAAGAGGGTCTGCAACTTTGAAGTGTTCAGATATGTATGCTCCTATGAAGGTAAAGACATTCAAAACATGCAAAGAAAACTCTATTATTGTATGTTTAAAAATATACATGTCCCAAAAACTTGTGGTACACAGATGGTAACGAAATATTATTATTAATTTAAATTGAAATATTCGGTTTTGGAATAACTTGTTAAAAGTTTATAAATCTCGTTAAAATATATTTTTAATTTTTAAACATAATATTAACAACTCTCAAAATGAAACCGAAAAGATCCCGAAAAGAAAAAAAAATCATTTTATTAATATTTATTATTGAATTTTTTTTTTGTTTTTATATGAATACTGCACAAGAGTCCCAATTGCTCCCAACCGTCTGGAGCCAATGAGACTATGGCATCCCCAACTGGGGAATGTTGTGAGGCTGAAGGTATTGGGGAGGGAAAGAAGAAGGGGAAGAGGAAGTGGGGAAATACCTGAATATTCAGATCTGGCCACCAAGCACGGCTAAAAGTCATTTCAAGCAACGTTTCAATTCTGAATGGTGGTCTTTCACCAGGGCGATACTGAGAGTATATTCCATTCTAGAACGTGCGCAAACATACTATAAATTATTTTTAAATGAATTAATCGTGAAACAGCACAAATTAATTAAATAAAATTTACTTGCGCACGCAGGGATTTGAACCCGCGACCTTGTGAAATCAGAAATATTTTTTATCAATAATATTGTCATATTGCCTCATTGGGAAAAATATCCCTGCGGTGCTTTCTATTAACGTGTCTCAATTTCACAATTTCTCCTGTGATGAAGGGGTGTTTTTATCGGGAATGTCAAAATATCAGTTGAAATAAAAAGGTTTTCTTCATTTGAAACTGACGAGTCGCTGGTACGAACCTTTGTAAAAATGGCTAATGATTCGTGCCATGACGGTGCATTCTAGGCCATCACAGCGTCCCACCTCAAATAAAGTGCTCATTAGGAGTGTTGTTCAATGTTTACAGCACTTTTCCCCCGACACCCGCCATAAAACAGGAATTGTATAGCAAAATCTCTAAATTAATAGATATTGTGAAGTAATTGTATAAATATTAACAATACTATTAAGTCTACCCTTACTCTAACAAACCTGTACTAGTGTTTTGTTTTTATCATTTTTTTTATTTCTCATCTTTTTATCATTCTTTGATATTTTTGATATTTTTATAATATCCGTATTTTTATATTATTGATATTCTTATAATATTGATATTCTTATAATATTGATATTCTTATAATATTGATATTCTTATAATATTGATATTCTTGTAATATTGATATCTTATAATATTGATATTCTTGTAATATTGATATTCTTATAATATTGATATTCTTGTAATATTGATATTCTTATAATATTGATATTCTTGTAATATTGATATTCTTTTAATATTGATATTCTTGTAATATTGATAATCTTATAATATTGATATTCTTATAATATTGATATTCTTATAATATTGATATTCTTATAATATTGATATTCTTATAATATTGATATTCTTATAATATTGATATTCTTATAATATTGATATTCTTATAATATTGATATTCTTGTAATATTGATATTCTTATAATATTGATATTCTTGTAATATTCATATTCTTATAATATTGATATTCTTGTAATATAATAATCTTATAATATTGATATTCTTGTAATATAATAATCTTATAATATTGATATTCTTATAATATTGATATTCTTATAATATTGATATTCTTATAATATTGATATGTTTATAATATTAATATTTCCATAATATTATTTAAATCGGTGTTATGAAATTGGACTCTAGTATCTCTATAACAAAACTGTCATGCTGTTTTCATATATATATATATACTTTTTAATATTTTTTCCAACTTACATTGATCACAACATGCATGCACCTGTAATGCCCTAATTTTTCGCTACATTTGTATGATGATTGTTTTTTATTGTTGTTTTTTATATATTTTAAGTAACCTCCTGCTGACAAGGTATTTGCAGTGGTTTAGCGAGTATAAGTTCCCATTGTATGTAATAAATATTATACAATATAAAAAATAAAACTTAAGGCATGTCACAGAGTTTGAAAAGATCTTAATTTATAGTTACCTTAGCTCAGTGATGTTTGGGAATAACATGATAACTTCACTTTTAGTTATTTTCTATTGGGTGTGAAAATAGGTAACTGATCCATTTATCTTAATAACAATAATAATTTTTTAATCATTCAAGAAGATAATATTAACACATCCCAAATGAACCACGAAACCGAAAAAACAACAGAAATTGAAAAGATTTCAGTCGCATCTGGGACTCGAACCCAGGACCTCCACCTATCCGGGGTAACCGCTTAACCAACTTAGCTAATGAGACCAGTTCAATTTACGCCATTTACACCGATATCATACTTCATGTTCAAGATTTGTTAATATTATCCTCCATTTTTATAAATCCCATATTATTGGCTGCTATCCTTATGTTGATTGCAAAGTTTCATCCCGAACTCAATTGTAATCTGGATAGAGTCTCGGATATACTTTTTAATTTCTGTTGTTTTTTCAGTTTCGTGGTTCATTTGGGATGTCTTAATATTATCTTCTTCAATGATTAAAATATTACAATGAGATTTACAAACTTCAATAAGTTATAAAAAAAATAAATTGAATAATAATAATAAATGGATTATTTTTATAGCGCCGTTTTCGTGAGAAAATCAGCTCAAAGGCGCTTTACAACATAATTTTTCTAACCTATACCTTATCACTTAGACTTATATCTATTAATTTACATATTTGATTAATTACTAATGGCTTACAGATTTATAACTAGGAAATGCCTAATTCAGACTTATAATTAGTGACTTGCATCTAAGACTTATGTAGATAGCGACTTACAGCTTAGACCTGTAGCTAGTGACTTAAAACTAGCGATAAAGGCTTAAAATTAACATATTTACATTTTAGAATAAATAATGTACAAAATGTTACTATTTACAAAATCAGAACATAAACTGATATTAAACAGCAGTGGGGCGAGTATGTATGTGATACATCACAGCCGCATTTGTATACCTCTGATTAGTTTGAGGATAATATACATACATATATATCATATTATACATGTTAATAAAGATGGTAATGCTAGACAGATACCTTTATACGATTAAATTTTAAAAATGTAATGAGCGCCAAAAGAAGAAGGAAATTTTAACCTACATTAATATTATGTATATTTTTTATTTTTAGTTTTATGACATGAATTGAAGAAAATGTATTTAATGAGTTATCTGAATTTAAATAAAGGCATAGATATTAAATGAATGTAATTAATCGTCAATCAATTACGTGCATTAAGAAGATTCGTCACCCAAACTTAAAACAGATTAAGATGTTCGGCTCCCACTGACATTGCATATTGGTAGGAATTTCTAGGAAATTTAGTTTTGGACATGGGCAATTGAATTATAGATAAACACAGGAAACAATGTATGAATGTGTTCACGAATTTATGGAAATGAATATGAGAACAGATGAGTTTTAGTTTAGCTCTAAATTCTGACAGACTGGTTATGCATCTCAATTCCATAGGGAGTATATTCCATGCCTTAGGGCCAGATACTCCGAAAGCACGATCACCAAACTTAGTGCTCGGTTTTCGATCTTCGATCAGTAAAACCTGATATCTTGAGAGCACAAAGAAAAGTACGTATTTTTTTGAAGATTAAGATTGAGGATGTTTGCTTGGATGCAAGCCCACGGTTTAACAAGCTGTGATATTTTAAAATTAAAGTATATTATATTTCATATACTTAATAGTCTGACTTGCAAGGTTGTGAGTTTGTGTCTATGCACAGGGCTTCAGTCTTAGTCTGCCAACGGATCGGGAACTTAACTTGGCTATTTTTCATTGTATGGGATTGCTTAGGATATATATTTTTTATTTAAAAACCCCCTAAACACCATCATCATGTCGAAACCCATACCCGAAAGCAAAAGGGCGCTTGTGCGATTTTGATGAGTAGGGGCTATGAATGAAGTTTGCTTCGTCATTTGTTATTTTTTTAAATACTTACATTTTAATCTTCACAAAATACATCACTTGAGGTGTAAACTTTATTTCAAAATAATAAAAAAAACAATCTACAATTATGGAATAAATGCTTTTTTTGCTTTTGGGGCGACGATATGCCGATATGATGATATGTGTTAAACAGAAGATCTTAATATATAAACATACCATTTTGCACTTATCAGGTTATTCTCAAACACAACCGAACTAATTGAGACCTTCTAAAATACAAGAATAGAGTTACATTTTTAGGGCTAAATAAGGATTTTTTTTAAAAAACGAAAAATTGAGTGGAACAACGTGGCATAATTTTTGTATGCTATAATGAATATTTGAAAGCTATACAGTTTATCACGGAAATTTCACTTCGAGCTGAAAATTCATGTAATAATCTTGAAAATCTTACCGAAAAAAATGACAAAATTTCAGGTCGCTAGAGCCCACCGTTTAATGTTTTTTTAGGGATATACAACAGGTTTTCAGTTTCATATATCATGACGTATATTTTTCTGAAAAGGTGAATATTTTGTTCTCTAAAAAAGGCACATTATTTATTGATTTAAAAAAAAAATAATAGTAGATATGTACATAATCCAATTAAAAACCTAAATTACATCACACTTCGTTTGATCTGTAGTATTAATTAATCCCCGAACTAACTATTAAGTTTCAATTAAGGCCCATAATGAATGCAGACCTGGAAGCGCCCGGGAAATTTATCAGATTATCCCGCCCAATGAACTCGGTCACTAAAACTTCCGATCAAAGATTTAATCTGGAATTAAAGTAAATAGAGCCAGCTCCGTAGCATCCCAGATACCGCTCTATTGACTATCAGTAAACGACAGTAGCCCCGGCCTGCGGAGTGAGTAGCTCCAGAAATACCCTTCTAGTTTTGCTGAATGTGGAAATTGTTCTACTAGAACTGAACCATTAAAGCAAATTGATCTTCAAATATTGGTGGCTACTACCCTAAAACATGATGAACCCTCTCACATATTTTTGCGATGAATAAAACATGCGTAAGTTTTTAAATAAATGTGTGGTTATTTGTAGGAAAGAATTTGGAGAAAAAAAACACGGAATACCGCACGGTGTTTTAATTCCCTTAATCTGTTCATGAAACACTATGTTTCCATTCAACCATCCAGCGAGTAGTGCTGTCTTTATCTTTATCCATCTGTAATATTGTTGCGGCTTTGTTACGTCGTGCACCACCTACATACACATTATGTATATATAAATACAGGCTAAATACTAATCTACGGAGTTAATAAACGGACTCATCGTCAACAGATGTGTTTACAGTTCTTTGAGCCGGCCGGCTGTCACTGACTACACATCGATGAGAGATACTTAAGGAATTCCTAAAATTTGACATTTATAAAATCAAATTTACTGTATAACGCTTTAAAAACGTACACATGGATGATTGTATCCATATTAATGCATTTTATTTCGACAGAATCATGTAATTTATAACGTTTTTCTTCATAGTTTTGTAGATTAATTGAATAAATATCTTTTTTATAATAAGAAAAGTACGGGGTGGGAAAAGGAAATTGTTTAATGTCTGTGGAAGATGAGCAACAAGTCTTTAGGAACAGATATTGTCTCTTTCATTTATCCTTGAATGTGGGTGGCCTTCTCTGAAAACATTTTTTTTTAATTAGCATATTTTGTAAAATGATACAATGTTGAGAATTTGCTTTGAGATGTTAAAGATTTTGGTTAATCATAATATTATACAGGATACCCGGGGGAAAAGTGCCATAATCTTGTGCACTTTTTAATGCTCAATTATTTAAGTTTAAACATGAGACATATCGTTAATATCAACTAAAGTGAATTTGAATCACCATTTAAATGGTTTATTCTCTAATAAAAGTAATAGCGTAAATCTGAATCTAACCTTAATTTGTCGTCTGCCTTTAAAATAGTGTCAAACGTGGATTGTTTGAGGAAAATAACAATGTTATTTTCACAACGTACGAGCACATGAATAGGGTGATTAAAACGCTTTGGAACTTTCCATATTTAATTTCCTTGTTATTGATTTCCATAAATAACCATAGCTATACTTCTGGCTAATACCATTAATTTTATTTCTATTCGTTGAATTTTATTGCTTCAGAATTTTCTAAAAAGTAGTTAATATAAAAAAAGGTAATGAAAAAATCAGTAATTGCTACATTAAGGGTTATTTCAGCGTGTGAATAACAAAAAATACACTTTACGGTATAATGTTTTACCTCCGCAGCCAGCAGCTGTTAAGCCGACGTTATAAAACATTTATTTACGGCCGTTAAGATAACATATTTATTTTTTAATTAATACGAAAAGGGAGAACCTCACGGTGAAAATTGCATAAAATTCTGTTGTTAATTTCTAAGAACGGTCCTTTTTATTGAGACATAAATAACTTCCTCGAAGAAAATTTCCCGAAGCAATGGCTTTAACATTGTTCCGTTTTGTAAAGTGCTTTGTTGAGTTTTATAATGCTCAGATACTATAAAATATGTTGAGGTTTTGTTGAAAAATTAATCTCTTTTTTTTGGTTAAAAACTATGTTTGACATCTTCACAGCAAATAATTAATAGTGAGTTTGCGGGTTCTGTCGTTTGTCAGTTCTTTTAAAGGAAAACCAGTACTAATAATTAAGAAAATCTTTGTATCTACACGTTAATAAGATATAAATCCTGACTAGATAGAAGTGAACATAATAATTTTGTGCATTAATTATATTTATTGAAGTTCGTAAAAGTCCAATGTTGTAAGTAATTACATCAGGTTAATTTATACGGAAGATCTGTAATCATTTTATGGCGTTAATATTTATATAATTTATAAGAAGAACTTTTTTTTTTACACCACTGTTTTAATATATAAATGTCTACATGTTTCAGAAGCAACGCATCCCTCATTACTAACTATATTTATATACATTTTAATAATCACTATTACTAATATTTTTTATGCATTTTTAATTTCTTGGTTTTATTTGCGTTAGTGTTAAAAATATTTTTTTCTCTAAAATTTCTCTAAATTTTTAACATATATTAATTATTTAATATTTTAAAATAATTTTTAGTTTTTTCAATTAATTTTACGTATTTAATTAATTACTTACAAACTCTCATCACTTATTGTAAAAAAAATATGCTTGTAATTTGTCTATTCGTTTATTTTTAATTTTTGGTATATTGTTTATTCTGATGAGGGAAACTTTGGTTTGAAACATGTAGATATTTATGTATTAAAAACAGTAGTCTAAATAAAGCTCTTCTTAACAAATTAATAAGGATAACTATGTTTTCACCATTTTTTTAAATATATAAATATTAACATGTTTCAAAAGCAAAGCTTTCCTCAACACGATAAACATCATATTGAAAATAATGAAATTATTCTTACTAATTATATACATAAGGTTTAATTTGAGCGACCTCGGATTGAGACTGAATCTGTGATTGTCAAATCTAGGTTCAACAATTTATTCACGTTGTTGTAGCAAATGATGCTCGCTACATACTAAAACATAATTTACAAATAGAACAGAAGGCCTATTAAGTTTTAATGATTTTTAAAAATAAAAATAATTAGATTTAGTAAAGATACATTCAAGTATGTCGATGGCCTCCATGGTCGGCTCTCAACTACGAATCAGAAGGTCGCGGGTTCAAATCCCGGCGTGCGCGAGTAAATTTTATTTAATTCATTTTTACCGTTTCACAATTAATTCATCTAAAAATAATGTGTGGTATATTTGCGCACGTTTCACAGTGGAAGATACTCTCAGTATCGCCCTGGTGAAAGACCACTATTCATAATCAAAACATTGATTGAAATGGCTTTTAGCCGTGTTTGATGACCAGATCTGAATAGCCAGGTATTTTCCCACCTTCCTCTTCCCATTCTCCTTCCCCTCCGCAATACTTTCAACCTCACAATATTCACCAATTGGGGATGCCATAGTCTCAGTGGATCCAGACGGTTGGGACTTTGTGCGGTATTCAAATAAAAAAAAAATGAAAATTGTATAATATGTTCATCAATGAGGTTTTTGTACATACGTCATAAGTAACATGTATCCTTTAACTTGTTGTTTAAGTTGTAAAATGAGAAGTGCCGTATGTTTCAAGATTATAAGGTCAAGTAACTTACTCTGCATCAAGTCAACATCAAGTTGCATTTCTCCACAAAGACTACTTACTTAAAGTTCTCAAAACAAAACTTCATTAATTTAATGTTTTCGGTACAACTTAAAGTTACTTGGTGCTATTTTATTTGAGCTCAGCAGTTAGATTGCGTTGCACTTTTCAAGTCGGATTTTCTAATAAGTAAAAAGGGGCTTGAATATTATATTTCTTTATTCACCATTAGGCTAGAGCACTGGTCGTAGGCTAAAAGGCATCCGTTTTCATTATGATGCATAATTTGATAAGGAAAAAGGGTATTTTCGAATACAACTCTGCTTCTTTGAATTGACATTTTACTTGGAAGAATATTTTAAATGTTTTTTTGGATACTTTGGGAAATCTCTTCTGGAGGTGTATTATAGTAAATGTTAAATCAAGGGGAACTATATTTCCACTCGGACGGTGGCTGAATAAAGGGATTTATTAATGCGGGTCTTGGGAAAGTCCCGACAGAAATACTGGGACCTGTACCTCGTTACACACGGTGCTCCATATTTTATAAGAAACTATTTTAAGAAACGATTCGTTCTCATAAAGCCGATGTCAATTGCGAATAGGTATACCTTTCTTTTTTATTTTTTCTCACTGGTGAACTTGTATGCAAGAAATCAATCCAATAGCTACATAAATAAAGTTATTTCCCAATAATACTTTTCTGGAATATTCTTCATACGTGACGTTCATCGTTCATGGACACAGATTTTTTACAAATGTTACCTTGCATTTGATGCAAACAAATAGTATTGTGGATATTACTTTGATACGAGATTAATTGGGGGTTGCCCTATTAAAATTGTATTAAAAATACTACTATCAAAACCTCACAAGAGATGATAAACCCTGGTCCAAACAAAAGAGGCTTCATTTACAGAAAACGTTTACTCAGCAATAGACAGAACGTGGCTTAAGAAGAAGGAAAGAAGAATAACTTCTTGACAAGGTCCTAACATTTCACTATTCCGACGAATGTTTAATTTCATGAGAACATTCACTTTACGAAATCAAATTACTGCAAGTCGTCAGTGCGAGTTGCATAAAATATTTAAATTCCGGTAATACTATAATTCCTTTGGAAATTCGTCAAAGGAAGTCAAAGGTTAACCTGTTGCATACTAGTGACGCTTGGAATTTAATAAGGTGGAATTTCAACCAGTTGAAATTAAAGGCTGACAGCAATCTGCTCTGAAGCGAATGTAACCGCTGCTGTAAGCAAAATGAGTGTGCGATTTGCATATATTTCATCCTGATTACTTGGAAAATGATCGCTTAAAATATTAGAGAGCATTAGTTTAGTTTAATAACAGATAAGCTAGGTATAAACAAATTCGAGTAAAATTAACAAGATTCAGTGTTAAACCCCGTAAGTAATCATAAATGAGTTTAGGAAGAATGTATGCCGCGAATGTGAATGGAAGAAGCCGGGGACACCCGAGGACGACGAGGAAGAATCAAATACTTGAGTCGGGCCATGTCAGGAGTCGGAAGAATAGAAGAGAATGTATGAGACGATGTATGAATGTAAATGAAGCAAGAAGTGTATGCTAAGATCGAATTGTTTGGGGGTCCGTACTTCCTGCCTACCCCCGCGGGGAAATGGCGTGAAGGTGAGTTAATTCGGCCCTAATACGACTGAAAGTTGATTTTTCTTCTGTTATGTAGCGAAAGGATGGCCCTGAGATGAGTTCTAGCTACTTATCTTAATAAATAAACTAGGCAAGCAATCACATCATTTCCCTCCATAATTAACCAATCAGGCGATTCTAGCGCCCAAATTAAACTAATCAGAGCATACATTTGCACGATCTGACAACAGAACAAAAGGAAGCGACGCCAGCGCCACGGCAGCTTGACGGCCGCTCCTTGCTGCCCTTGAGACGCACTTTCCGCCTGGAGCTCGAGGAAATAACTGCGTCTCTGAAAAGAGGCGGCTATTTTTTGTTACTAGTTTATTACGGCCAAGTACTATGCTGTACCAAGTACTGAAGCCCGCAGCTGGTCGTGCCATTTTGCTGCCAAAGCACTCATCAGGGTGATTTACTAATTAAAAACCAATTAAATTCAGTGCAAAGATGTCCAGCCTTGGCGTCATTGCCAGCAACTCCCGCCTTCCGACCAGATCACCTCATGTAAGCTGATTTTCCATCTCCCCTTATTGTGTTGTTCAAGCCCTTGTTACATTTGCATTACCCGGTTAGAGATTTGAATCAGAAAGAGAGAAATTTTACGATAAAATCATATTTAGAATAGGACCTTTTTACTAACTACTCGATTGTTCTTAACCTACAATGTTTGTCTGATCTTACAATAAACTCTGAGTATGAAAACACTTCCCTGTACTCATTTAACGTAGAATTAGAAACGCCCTCAACCCAATTATAAGATTGCGATCGATCCACGACCTGAACTGAACGATGAGAAGCTAATGTCCCTGCCGATCTGAGCTAAGCTAATGTCCGGAGCAGGCTTCACATCTAAGAGGCCATCTCCAGGGTAAGTCCTGTCGATGTAATTGTCTCCCATAACTTCCCCTTGTAACCTAACCTTCCCCATCCCCATCCCTTTGTCTGTCCCTTTTGTAACAATTTATCATAATTTATTAGTAATTATTAAATAATAATAATAATATTAATAATAATAAATTAATAATAATGATATTATTATGAATAAATTAATATTAATAAAAATAAATTAATAATAATAATATTAATAAAGATAAATTAATAATAATAATAATTTCAATAATAATAATATTAATAAGGATAAATTTATAATATTAACAATAATATTATTAATAAAGATAAATTAATAATAATTATATTAATAATAATAATATGAATAAAGATAAATTAATAATAATAAATTAATAGTAATAATATTAATTATAATAAATGCAATGAACTAAAATAGAACATCATAAAAATTGTTCTCGCTTCCACATACCATAAATCGTTTTTCTTTTCACCCCCGAATATAGTAGTCTTTTCTGCAGGTAAAGCTTGCCCTTAAGCGGTTAATAAATTTCCATTTAGGGAAACATTTAAAAGAATTGTCGAAAATTAATTAATATGACAGGAAAAAGATGAAATAGATTGGCAAAAGGGTCAATGTTCCCCGAAAACTTAAATAACTTTTTGATTCCGATAACGTTTTAGGACAGACTGACCTTAGTTCTTTGTGAATGTAGTATTTAACACTGATATAAATATGACGTGTGTATAAAGGGTGTTTGATGGATCGATGACGTCGCTTTTAAAATGTGATGGAGAGGTCAATCTGAGCCTTACTAAGAATTATTTACTTACGAAAAAAGTCTTCAATTTAACGGATAACAGCAATTTCCTAAGTAAATGGTTATAATTCTAATTATGCAATTTTAATAGAGGTAATTTTTTTTTTTACTGTCGAAAATGATGATTATTTCAGGTTGAACATAATATATTATTAAATGAATGAATTAAAAATTAGTTTTTATTCACCAATTTTTTAATATACACATATCAACATGTGTCGAAGGCGATGCTTTCCTCATCAGAAATATATAGAATACTTAATAATAATATTTCCATAATTTCTAATGAGGAAAGCATCGCTTTAGAAACTTGTTGATATGTATACGAGTATATTAATAAAGTGGTGATAACAAAGTAATTTTTAATTAATTTATTAATAATGACGCCTTCAAGTGAATACAAATCTTTTAAAGAAATTATAATTATAATTATTATTATATATATACGGAGGCATAGTTCTAAAGTGAACCGAGCCCATGTTGATTTTGGGAAGATGATCTCGAAGTTTTTTTTTCTTTTCAACCAAATACAAAATACAATATCACCTGTAAAGTGTAAATAGATACGCTGAGATGGAGAAAATCTTTGTTACTAAGATGGTTTTACAAACTAGATTTCAATCAATAATAACAAAAATTGTATTTTTGGACTTGGACTACTTTAGAATTGACACACTTCCATTTGTCACAAATCTTTCAAACGAACTATTATGACGGCCCCTATCGTCGAGGGGTAAGGCTCTCGACTACGAATCCGAAGATTGCGGATTCAAATCCCGGCGTGCGCAAGTAAATTTTATTTAATTAATTTGTGTTGTTTCACAAATTAATTCATTTAAAAATAATATATAGTATATTTGCGCACGTTCCAGAGTGGAAAATACTTTCAGTATCGCCCTGGTGAAAGACCACCATTCAGAATTGAAGCGTTGCTTGAAATGGCTATTAGCCATGTTTGGTGACCAGATCTGAATAGCCTGGTATTTCCCCACCTTCCTCTCCCCCTCCGCAATACCTTCAGCCTCACAACATTCCCCAATTGGGGATGACATAGTCTCACTGGCTCCAGACCGTTGGGAGCAGTTGAGACTCTTGTGCGTTATTCATATAAAAAAAATTATCTCACGCATTCTAGTTTTATGATGAGATAGTGCTTATTCACACAGGACGGTTGAACCGCGCGTTTTAAACCGCTCGATTTTTGAGGTGAATGAAGATCCTAGTATTCAGACACCGCACGGTTCCCGAGCGGTTTAAACCTCAATTTTTAAACTAATCACGAAGAGGAGCAACAAAACCGCGTTGTAGCTGCTGGCTTATGTAATTGCGCGGTTCAACCGTCCTGTGTGAATAAGCACTAATACAACATTTGTTAAAAAAAAATAAGGGTACTCTACCATCATTTAAAATTGTTACAAATAAAATATTAAATCGAAAATAAAATTGAAAGCTTCATCCTATCTGTATATATAAAAATCAAAGTAAGTTTGTTTGTTTGTCCTCAATATTCTCGAAAATTACTTGATCGGTTTCGCTGAAAATAGCAAACTTTGTTTTTATTAGTGCCGGGAAGGATTAGAATGTAGTTTGAACGAAATCCAATATGTAAAACTGTTGTTATAACGTTTTAAAATTAGTATGAAAAACATTGTACCCGCCATGTTTTATTTAGGTTAGCCCATAGATATAACACACTGGTTAGCCACAGATTGCATATTCAAAAGAATAATGATTTTTAGAATGTAGAATATTTTCAAAATGGAAAACACGAGGAGGTACCTACTAAAGAACTTTATGATTTAGATATATTTTGAAAAAAATGAACGTTTGGAATGAAAAGAAATATTCAAATAATTTTGAAATTTATTTATTTGGAGATAGTTACTTTCGCTGTCAAATCAATTATGGCACCGTAATGACAAGTGAAAAATCGAGAGCAACGCCGAGTACACATCTGCTAGTTCGTTATAAAATATCTTTGGGATATAGGCTAATAAATTGCACCGAAATCTTAAAAAAGTCAGTACATACAATACATTTATTAGCAATTTTTTGTGATCAATTTCCTTTAAAGTAACATGTGATCTTTTGCTAATTTTTAGTAAAATGATTTTTTTTATAAACTTTGCTTATTTGTCATAGTATTTCATTAAAAAAATTCTTCGTTCTTATCACGTTCCTGCTTTCGAATAATTACGGTCGTTGTAATTTATGCAACCCTCACCATCAGATAGCTTTCGGAGGCTTAACCACGCAGGTGCAAGTCATATACATAACAGAAATGAGTTGCTGTACTCGGTTCCAGTCACAAAAAATATTTTTAATGAAATCTGAAGCTAATCTTTCATTTCTGTCAAACGAATTGAATAATCATGCACCTACTAATCGATTTTTTAAGAATACACTTTTACCAGATTTACTATCCGACTTTGTAAATTTTTTTGTAAACTTTGACAATTAAAAAATATTGAACAAGTTATCGCGAACCGAGTATTTTTATAGTAGAACGAAAATTCTCATTAAAAATAGATTTTGTTTACTAAATAACTGCGAAGATCTAGAATATCCAGAAAGAAAAAGCCCTTTAAATTTCATAAAACCAGACATTACAATTTTTTAATTTTTGCCGCTTCTTATTTAAATAAACACTGCAATAAATTAAAAAAAAAATATTCTAGCAAAAGAGTTTTTTAAAAATTTTATAATGAAAACGGAAAAGCTGTTTTTTGTTTTTGTTTTGTGTTCAAAGCTCGTTTGAAACAGTTCTGCAGTTTCCATCATTAGCTTAATTTAATTTAATTAAGATTGCACGTGAGCCTCTTCCATCTAGCTCTAGCAAGTAAGTCATTAATAAAACAACCACGGAAATATACGAATACACTTTTATGAGCACAACTGATTTTTTTCCCTTTATTTTGTCCTTTTGACGGTTCAATTATTTTTTTTTTGTAGACACGGCTATTAAGTCAGGCTTGCTCATCTGCTCAATCTGGGAAGAGTGACGGGAACAAGATTCCGCTCTGCATTGCCCCGGAGGGACTGCCCTGGAGTTGTGGATATAGTCTGCTCCCGAAAAATATCTGTTTAATGTTTATCTGTAGGTTTGTTAGTGCACTTATGCATACCATTTTGGATCTCTCCAAATATTGGCAAAGTGAGTTGCTAAGAGCTAAATTCGAGTATCTGTACTAAACAATCTGGAGTGCGTTTGTAAGTAACCCCCTTTTATGAAAAAAATGTGCAGGCACATTTGAGGGTACAGAGTCTTCGACAAAATTAGCTACGTTTCATTTTAAAAAATTAGAGTCCATGACGTGCACTTCGAAGGAGTAGCCATAAGTTGTTTATAATGGGGTGAGAAAAGGGCGGGTAACCTCAACAGCCTAATAGGTACCACTACGGCATGACATTCCAAAAATCAACCTGTTGTACGTAAAGGAATTAATTGATATTTTCGAATATTCGAAACATGTTACTCAATAACTTTTAAATAATGCGTAGTCTTTTCACGCGTAAATCAATTCGGATTGTTCATTTTTACCACATTTCGAGTCCCGAGTATTTGAAACACGTAACAACAAAGCAGTCACGCGTTAAATTAATTTCCATTTTGGTTTTACGTATTTATCGCGTTGGGTGTAAATTCTGATATCCCCCCTCCCCACCCTTCATCCCGTCGACAGGCGGAATGACGAATTTTAAATGAAAGGGTTTCTCTAGCGGCCTGTTGTTTACTAATACATATACAATAACGGCGATTAGAAACTTGTTCTTGGTGAAACTTAGGTACTTACTTGCTTCGCAACTGCTTTTCCCCGGAGGGTGAACATGAGTTTTTTGACTTGGTCCTGGCCGGCCCTGAAGTTGGGGAAAGTTGTGTGGCGAGCGGAAATGTGGAGGGGAAAAGAAAACAAAAAGGGAAAGGAAAATAGAAATATTAGTGGGAGAATAAAGAAGAGTTGAAAGTAATTTGTTCTTCAGATTTGGTCACAAAATACGGCTTTTTGGTAACGTCCATAATTAAGCAATATAATTTTTTTTAATGTGAGTACGGAGCACGTAACTGTACGTGACAATCTAATTCTGAAATTTAATTCGATTACTGAAAAAATATATTTTCGAAACGTATTCAAAATTAAAAAAAAACGTAATTTTATTTTCAGTGTGAATATATATTACAATGAATTGTTGCCACCGTTCTTATAATAGTTGCTGGTCCAATGGTCCAATGGTCTAATCAGAACGGTTGCCTTCCAAGCAGTTGATCGAGGTTTGATTCTAGGCGGTGGCAATTTATTTTTATTAGTATATATATATGTATTTAAAAAAAATTGTAATTATAAATATTATATTTAATATCTTGTGATAGTTTTCTATTACAATGGTTTATCAACACACTGAATATATGAGATTTAACCATTATGCCAATGGCATCGTTCTCTGGAAATACGTTAAATTTTAAACGGTAGTTTACGACTAACTTAACCACTTATTCTAAGTGATTTTATTACTCTGAATAAGTCGCTCATGTATAACAACTTAACGCAAATCAAATTTAATAATGCGAGTAACATTTTTGCCAGTATTTTAGTTTTTTTTGTTACTGTGAAAGCTGTTTTGGCGTTCAAAGCCATTTTCAAACTGTGTTTAGACCACATTAAAATTGGTGGTATGGTTATTTAGAATTGCTGTAATTTTTCGAAGAGAAGTCTCTCACCAAAGTAAAACTAAAGTGTTTCTTATTCTAACAGTTTTTAAAAGCATGAATCCAGTAGTATCGTTCTCTTGAAATGCTTTGATTATATAAATCGTCGTCTTTCACTAAAGCAAAACTAAGAATATTGCTTGTTCCAACAGTTTTTAACAGCATGAACCTAGAAGTATTGCGCTCTTGGAACGTTTTTATTATATAAATCGTGGTCTCTCATAAAATTTAAACTAAGAGTCTTGATTACCCTAAGGGTTTTTAACAGCATGAACCTAGTTGTATCGTGCTCTTGAAACGCGTTGATTATCTAAATAGTGGTCTGTCATCAAAGCAAAACTAAGAGTGTTACTTATTCTAAGAGTTTTCAACAACATGAATCTAGTGGTATCGCGCTCTTGAAACGTTTTGATTATATAAATCGTGGTCTCTAATCAAAGTAAAACTAAGAGTCTTGATTACCCTGAGAGTTTTTAACAGCATGAACCTAGTTGTATCGTGCTCTTGAAACGCGTTGATTATCTAAATAGTGGTCTGTCATCAAAGCAAAACTAAGAGTGTTACTTATTCTAAGAGTTTTCAACAACATGAATCTAGTGGTATCGCGCTCTTGAAACGTTTTGATTATATAAATCGTGGTCTCTAATCAAAGTAAAACTAAGAGTCTTGATTACCCTGAGAGTTTTTAACAGCATGAACCTAGTTGTATCGTGCTCTTGAAACGCGTTGATTATCTAAATAGTGGTCTGTCATCAAAGCAAAACTAAGAGTGTTACTTAATCTCAGAGTTTTCAACAACATGAATCAAGTAGTATCGCGCTCTTGAAACGTTTTTATTATATAGTTCGTGGTCTTTCATCAAATTAAAACTAAGAGTCTCGATTACCCTAATAGTTTTTAACAGCATGAACGTAGTTGTATCTAGCTCTTGAAATGCGTTGATTATCTAAATAGTGGTCTGTCATCAAAGCAAAACTAAGAGTGTTACTTATTCTAAGAGTTTTCAACAACATGAATCTAGTAGTATCGCGCTCTTGAAAAGCTTTGATTATTTATCTAAATCATATACATTTGCGCCATCTGCATTTGGAGGTGTTAAAAATTCTGAATAGCGGTCCCACACCAAAGTAGAACTTATATTTGTCTCTTTTCTTATTTTTATCTTTCATTGTATGTATATTTTACCGCGCGATATAAGTTGAATCCGTAAACATCAAACTCAAAGCCCATTTTGTATATCATCACGATACGGAGCCCGGTTTCTTAACTCTTCAAACGGATGTCTCTCTTCCTGACCAAGAAAAGATTTCTTTGTGATGTTAAAGTTTCGGGTCTTGCTACCAAAGTTCTGTGGGCATAAACTTTAACGACCTTAAAACATGCATAAATAATATATTGTTTAAGTTGGTAGGTACTAAACATAAACAAGGATGTTAAAATTTAATAAAAAAATAATAATATAACCGTTTTCTAAGTTATCTTAAAGTGGAGGGAAAATTATGTTTAAATACACAGTTATAATTATCCCTCTTCCTGGAAGTAAATAAGAAAAGAGCTTTAATGATAAGTAAGATGTTTTAAACTTATGTTCATGCAGTAATTTTTCTGCTCTTTTATTCATAGTTTTCACAATATATAAAATTATTTCAAAGCCTACAAAAAAGCTGCTTCTTCCAAAAGTTGCCAGAATCTTTTTTATATAGGTAATTATTTAGATTTTATGTTAACACGTTTATCCTTATTACGCGAGTTCCAAAGTATACAATTTATGAACATTTCTTGCTGTAACGGGGATGACGTCAAGCCTGTGGCGTCGTTTTAACAAACCTCAAAAGCGCCCCGTGTTTTGCTGGAAAACGTCCCGCGAAACGACACAAAAAATGAACATCATTACAACGCTCTGAAGAAATCGAAGAAGTGAGATAAAAACTTTTTTACGCTTTGTCGTACCTTACTTGATTGCTACGGATTACAACTTGTAATATCGCGATCCTTAGCTTTTTCAAGCCCTTGCTCCTTGGTCTTGAATGTGTCAAAAATAATCACCATTTTTGGAACGTAGTAAAAAGCTTTAATTTTAATTACAGCATGAAAAATATTGTACGCATTTGGGTTTTTATGTTTGTTTTAGTGCCACAAAGTGAAAGGATTAATATTGTCTCGATATTAATGTGCCGATTCATACAAAGGTGTCGCCGGAGGCCCTACTCTGGCTACCGGCTAATCAATTAGTATGATGACATTTCGAACATGCTGATTCCGCCGTTCGCTGAGCCTTTTCCAATTAAGGCAAAGTTCTTTCGGCAGTTGGCATGGGCTTGTCATACAGAAGCTTACACTGGGACAGATTCAATGTTATATAAGTCGTAATTTATATTGAAATAATATCTACACCATTTAAAATATTAAATATAAAATTTATTCGGATTAAATTATTGAGGATAGGTTACACTATTTGTGAAAGTAATATTACCAACTCGCAATGAAAATAGACAAATAAACAGAAAATAAAAAAAGGTAACGGTTGCAATTGGGATTCAAACCCAGATTCTAGATATACCATATCATTTGAGATATTAAACCCTGACACTCCGTTCTTTTGATCAATATAATTTTTTTTTATAGTAACTTCACACAGGTGGCCCTCAGGGAAATAATTTCCCTCAAGGTCTATGTCATCTTTGGAGATGCTATGTGGAGGGTCTTTTAGAAGATAGGAAGGAGTGCACCCGGGTCTCGAAGAAATCAATGTTGTAAGAAGGAGGAAACACAGAGGCCGGCAGATTATTCCACAGCCGAGCTGGTGAACTAAAAAACAAGTCGTAGAAGCGACTCGTTCTCACGTGAAAAATGTCAACCGTGTACAAATGTTGGGCGCGCGTTTGGCGTGTTTCCCGACTATGCGCCGGTGCCGAAGAGATTAATGACGTTAGTTCCTCAGTGCATCTTCTATTGAAATACCGGTAGAACAAGGACACCATTTTCATCCGACGTCTGTGCTCCAAAGATCAAACAGACCGCCCGTTCCTGCACAGAGTCAAGAGTTTTTTTTTCAGATATTTTAGGGCTTCCGACCATAGGTGGCTGCCAAATTCTACAGTGGGGCATATTTGAAAATTATAGTCATCAATTATTTCCCATATTTTTATGGCTGCCATCTATCAGTGTGATTGCAAATTTATTTGAGTTTGAAGTAACCTTTTTATTTTCATATAACCAACCTACAAATAGAAATTCATTTTTAAAAATATTTTAAACTTTTTTATAAATTATGTTGGTCCGCATACATTTGACTATTAAAACACCTATATATTAAGTGCCAGGAGTCAAAAATGGCCCAAAAAATCACTTAAACAATACGACGTATGATTTATCTATAAACGTATAAGGTTTCATAAAGCAAACATCCTAAAATTGTAACCTATAAATTCTTTGAATTACATCCCAAAATAACTGAAAACAGGTGCAGTTTTAAAAACAGAGACAATATTTTTGAAAGATTTTCTGTCTTTCGAAATCATACACATATTCCTAATTACCCGCATATAATTAGGATAAAAATCATTCGTAGTGTTTTTTGAGGTAGCAACCTTCAAAGTGTGTATTTTTGGGTGCTGACCGTTAATTAATTATAGAATTATAAATTCTATTAAAAAAAAACTACCGTATGACTTCAAAAGGATTATTTTTTACTTATTGGATATACTCGTACACGGATTATCTACTTTACGTTTGAACAAAGGTTGCCAAAAGTCGGAGATCCAATAATGCAACCGTTTGAACGTGGACGAAGCGTCCAAGATGGCCGCCCTATGTCCGGTAGAATGGTCCAACTAGAGATAATACAATTATCGGTTTCCATATACCTTTAGTGTAAAATTCTTTACCCGCTAAACTTTTCAGTTACTTTTATCAGGTTAGATGAGATGCATTTTATTATTAAAATGATATCTAAATGAAAAAAATATATTTAAAAAAAGTGAAAACATCGTAGATAGGCCATTGAGTACTGTATCCCTTACACTATATATTTTTTTAACCGTACAGCTGCTTCTATTTGTACTACGCTTTTCCGGACGGTTTTGATTTCTTTTCGCTTTTTTGTATTTTATCTGCGTTGTATTATTTTCAACAGCAATATTTATACTGTCGTTCTGTTTACGTAAATGGATTATGCGAGAGGTCCTCCCTATAGAAAAAATGAGGAATGAAACACCAAAAAGAATGGCGTTTTTAGCCCCTAAGGGCCTACACAATCAATCAAAACATTATTTAGCTGCTAAATACCCTCCAAACGTGTATAGAAATACTAAAAAACAGTACAGGAAACTACGACGGCGAGTAAGGGTGGAATAATCAGATGTTATATATAATAGAGCCAATGCCCTAACCAACAATATTGTCTAACTGAATTAGATGCAGATGATTTATATTGAATCCCTACTTATCTTGTGTTGCCAGTTGAAACTTACAATTCAACTTTAACTCTTTTGGCGTATCTTAACACTTAATCATTGTAGAAAATAATATTAAAATAACCTATGTTTTATTTTCTGTCATTTTTTCCGTTTTCATGTTTCATTTAGGTTATGTTAATATTATTTTCTACAGTGATTAAATATTAAAATGAGGTTTTTAAATCTCAATAAAAATAATTAATAATTAAGAATTTAATATCTTAACAGTACTTTCTTTGTTCTTTTCTATTTTCTTTTTAATCTTCGTTTTAAAATATAAACATGCTATTACGATCTTATGTACTTCTATACCTACTTAATGTATTTATATGAATTATAATGAATCCTCACATTTGTTTTGTTTTCTGTAATCAAAAATGTGATCCTTAACCTAATAAATTTGTAAAGTTAATTTTACATCATTATATTATGTATTTATATACTGTTTGTAATTTTAAAAAATGAACCATGCCATAAAAAAAATAAAGATTTTTCTTCTGTTTGGCACTCTTGTCTTTTCAACAATAATACAAGTTTTTATTTATATGATCCCTTCCTCTTTGAATAAGTGGCGAAATGATATAACTGCTGAATTTTTTTCAAATCATCATTTATTTGCTAATTTATTTGAATGTTGTTAAGAAAGGAAGTGGGGAAGGGGATGGGTCCCCACGTTGTGACTCCAGTGTTAAGAAGGCCCCACGAGGGAGCGTCAGTGTTAAGAACCACCCACGTGGCCGTCAGTGTTAAGAAAGGGGGAAGAAGGACTAGACAACATGCACGTTGGCCGCCAGTGATAAGAAAGGAAGACAGTTCAACTCACCTCGAGGCCAGAAGCAGGGCTGATATCAGGTTCCACCATGGTTAGCTCAGGTGGTAAAGGCATCTCATCTCTAATCTCAAAGTCGTGTGGCCAGCCGCAGCCTTATATCGGGAAAGGTAACTAACTACTCGAATGTCAGGGTTTATTTAAAGGACAACATTTACGGGTAATTACATACGGGGTTTCGAATCTAGGGGGTGATTCTAATCTAATCTGATTCTTTATATTCTCTCTCTCTGGTGAATCTCAAATCAAGCATGATATTCAGAAGGGCATAGTTATTACAGCACATGAAAGAGGATAAAACAATTCTGCTTACGTGAGGTGGTCAGCGACATGAGTCACGATCCCTTCAGTGTCAAAGGTGTGAGATCTAGGGACTCTGTATTCTCACACGTACAACGTCAGGCAGGACACAGTAAATTTATACACCGGCTTTACTGGCTTTAATATTTAGATTCAGTGCCAAGATAACAAGTTGGAATGTAATTAGCGCGCGGCCACGTGCCCAAGGCACACCGAACGTACCTGACGACTCTGCGTCAGGATTAGTAATCGCGGGCGTTTGCTCAGTGCGAGCCCACGCCGTAATGGCGGCCGGAAGCTATGTCCCATGTCTGTCTCATTGGTCAAAAACAACGATGGCCGGCGGAAACGTGCCACTATTGGTTGAAGCGTGAAGTTAGTAGCCAGCGACTAGAGCATTATTCTTCCAACGACTAGACTCTCCTAATTGTGTTACGTTTCAATGTCCATATTCAAAGAATGCATAGTTTTTGAGTCCCCATTAGAACAACAAGTGCGTAAGACGAATTTCGATACTTAATAACTTCCCATATTCAACTCATTTTTGCAAATTTTGGTATTTCCTACGTTTTTACTTGCCACGGCAGTATAAGCTATTACGATTCGGCCAAAATGTTATTCCGAGGCATTTTGTCATGATGGTTCTTTCTAAAAACCATACATACATTAAACGAGGTATTTGTTCGTGAAATGCATACATGAAAGGCAGATGCCACGACTATCGAAGGTTTTGCCTTCATTTTAATAACTTTTTACATATCTGCTAGTTGTGACAATAACAGTGACTCAAATGGCAAGAGAGGTTATGGCAAAATTGTCTGTATTTATTATAACCCTTGGTGTTTGGTAGGTAAGTTCCCTATATTATACAAATTTTACGGTGACGGCGGGCGCGAGTAACGATTCCCGGACGAGTCCATTTTTAATAAGGCCGGTCCTGCTTAAAATTTGAAGCCCCGCATGGAAGATTTATTTTAAGATTAAAGAGCTGTTTTGATTTGCGAATTAAAAACAACTTTACCCGTAAAGACATGAATACCTTAAGTAACCGTAAAAATTGAATTTAAGCTAAAAATTACTTAATCATTGTAGAAAATAATATTAACATAAACTAATTGAAACATGGGAACGGAAAAAATGACAAAATAAAAAGATTTCAGTCGCATCTGGGACTTGAACCCAGGATCTCTGCCTATCCGCGGCAACCGCTAAACCAACTTATCTAATAAGACCAGTTCAATTTATGTCTTTTTCATCGATATCGATTTTGCCAAGTGTCATTTAGGTTATGTTAATATTATTTTCTACAATGATTAAATATTAAAATGAGGTTTTTAAAGCTCAATAAAAATAATTAGTAATTAAAAATTACTTAATAAATTTATATAAATAACTTTGTTAATACCACTTTTTTATATATTATATGAAAATTAGATAAACAAATCCTTTGAAGATTTTAATAATAAGTAATTCAAAATTTACAGAAAACGATAAATCAAAAAACGAATTTTAAAACACGATAAATCAAAAAATCAAAAAACTCAAAAATCAAATCAAAAAACGAATTGAATCCTAAAATGAGTTTTGAAACTCATCGGGATTGCTTTAGCAAGAAATAAATATATAAAAAAAAAAAAAAAAAGCTACAAGCCCGAGGTAATTATGCCTACTGGAAAAAACCAAAATAATTAGAAATTAGACAGCCAAAGACCACTTAGTAACAATTGTAAGAAAACCCACATATTCGAATAAAATACTTGTAGACCACCCCTCTTACCCTCCCCCATATTTGTGTATATAAGCCTGAAGATGGTCTTGACAGGCTGAACCTGGTTACAGTCAAATAAAATTAAGTGGAAAAAAAAAAAATAAATAAATAAATAAAAAATACAATTTTCATATCATAATCAGTTGGTTTTACGCAGTTTTTATTTATTTGTTAATGGCGTCAGTAAATCTTGATATAATCCAATACTTCGTGATATCAGAGAAATATAATAAATATAATTTTGGGATAATTGTATTAAATCTTGTACAAAATAAGTGGAAAACAGGTTGAACACCCCATGTGAGGGAATGAAAAGATAGTCAATATTTTAAAAACACTGCAAATTTAAAATTTCCATGAAACAAAGAACCAGAAATAGACGTAGAAAAATAATCAATACCACTGCAAGGAAATGAAAATATAATCGATATTAAAAAAGCATGGAAAAATTAAATTGGGAGCTTTTCTATAAAATCTAGAGTCGGGGATTTGTTTTATCCTAAGTGGATTATACTGTGGCAAATAGAGCGTTGCAGAATTTCCAGTTTCGCTCATTTGATCGCGTGATCCACACCACTCACTGCTCCCCGGATGGCTCGCCAAATTTGACGTTGTTCCTTGAAAATCCCATCACATCAATTTGCGATTATTTTCAATGAATTTTCGCGAAAATCCAGCCATTATGTGCAGGCACTCTCGTATCCATGGTTAATATAAGGAGTCGAAGGACTTCAAATCGGTGGAAAGAAGATTTCGAATTAGATCTTATGATTTTACAGAAATTATGTTTTTATTTATTATATTTTTTTATATGAATAGCGCACAAGAGTTCCAACTGCTCCCAACCGTCTGAAGCCAGTGAGACTATGGCATCCCCGATTGGGGAATGTTGTGAGACTGAAGTTATTGGGGAAGGGAAGGAGAAGGGGAGGGGGGAAGGTGGGAAAATACCTAGATATTCAGATCTGATCCATAAACACGGCTAAAAGCCATTCCATGTAACGTTTCAATTCTGAATGGTGGTCTTTCACCAATGCGATGCTGAAAGTATCTCCCACTCTGAAACGTGCGCAAATATAATATAGATTATCTTTAAATTAATTAATTGTGAAACAATACAAATTAATTAAATAAAATTTACTTGCGCACGCCGGGATTTGAACCCGCGACCTTCGGATTCGTAGTCAAGAGCCTTACCCCTCGACCATGGAGGCCGTCAAAAGTTTTTTACGTGTTTTACAGATTTGTGCATTATGCAATTTTGTGTAATAAATGAATTTTCAATATTTTTTAATGTTGTACTTGGAAAGGAGTCTAAACAAATACATATATAAAAAAAATTAAATGTTTTAACCAAGCAACGTTAAGTACACAGGTACATGAATAATCATTTCTTAATTTACAAGATTATATAAATAATTAGTATTTTACTGATAATGTAGTAAAACGGTAGAGTGAAAATAAATATAAAGAAATTAAACATAGACATTATACAATTAACAATTTCAACTGAGGAAAGACAATTAACGTTTTACAGATACACTGAAAAAATATATAAAAAAAGGAAAAATAAAAAATACTATACACTTTAACATATGCATTGTAAAATACGAATGTTTGTAAATACATATTTTCCTAATATGTAATGGATTAAGCTGGGCTTTGTATACAAAATATTATATACAGTTTATAAGAAAATCTTTGCATAAGTATTTAAATTGGTAGTTGTTTATTACCCCCGTTTAATACTTTTTCTTTAATTAGATATTGCTTTTCAAAGGCCTAAAAACACATTTTGTGACAAGAGAAAAAAATTCTTACTTACTATTTATCTACGTGTCCTTTGATTTTAAGATTTCTGTATGTTCGTACCGACATGTAACCACCCGTGAAAACGATAGGAAATGAGCAAAAATGTTTTCTGTGCGATATTTTTCAGTTGAAAATTGAAAGCGATTTTCAGATTTCTAAAATAAATAAATAAATAAATTGTAATTTTCATACGCCACGGAAAACGTAAAATACGGTTATAAGGAATCAATATAATTTTAAAAAAAAGAAACTTTTTTTCATTATATCAAATCAAATTTAATAAGATAATTATGTTCTGCAAGTATTTTTGTTGTTGTTTTATTTATTATGATAGCAGTTTCAGAAATCGAAGCCATTTTCAATAATATTTCTAAATGCCGTCATTATTTATAAAGTATCTACCTGTTACGCTAATTGAAAAAAAATCTAGATTCTTTGGTAGGCCTTATTGAATGGTACCCTGTCTTGTCACAGGATCTTGGAGATAATAATATGATTTGGCGCAAAACACTAAAACACTGTACTGTTTGAAATGTTTTCATTTTGGTAAGTACAAAGAAGGTTTGGAGTATCTCCATTGTCAACTCCTATATATCTCCACGAATTGGTCAAGGTGTATTTTTTTTTCAAAAATGTAATATGATACAGAAAACACACGAACCCAGTAGAATACTTAAAAATCAGTTTACAAAAATCTTTTTTAAATAAATCTATAATAACAGTACTAGCGCAGAACCGAAAAAAAATATTTTGTTGTATTTCCTTGGAATTAACTGTGTTTTTTTTATTTTTTTAATTTTTAGATATTTTATATAATTGTTTTAATTTACAATATACATTTGTTAATTATTAATTTGCTACCATCTTTAACACTTCCGTGACATTCAATAGCGTTATTAAATCTAACTTAAACTACAGAAGTAACTAAAGATTGTTAAAGGGTATAGAGGGGTGGAAATTTGGAGAGGTGAGGGTGGGGAAGACAAAAAAATAAAATACATAAATATCATGTTTCCTTATTTCCTCTCACCCTCCCCTTCCAATCATCACCCCCACTACCCCCACCTAACAATATCTAATTACTCCCCTGCTTTCATACTTTTTAATTAGTTTTAAGAACGCTAGTGAATGACAGGTAAGTGTAGATATCGGTAGCAAATTTTTAATATTAAGCAACAAATGTAAATAAATCTTTTCAAAAACAAAAGAAACTAATGAATGTAAAGCTCAGTCTAGACGGCATAGTCCCCCCTGATCACAAATCTCATAAAAAAAAATTATGGGCGACAACACACGTGCCAGGAAAATATGAGTAAAGCGATGTCGGCTCATCAAAGTAACAAAAAATGTACGTATATACAAATTATTAATACCGCCGCGTGAACCTTGACTTCTTGGGGTGAACCATCTGCAGTAAAGAATGACACCGTCTCAAAAATAATATTCAAACATTGCCGCCTTTACACAGATTTTATGAATTTTCCTTAAAAAATCGGATTTTTGAATATTTCTTTCCATTACTTCCATCTGTGATATAGATCACAAATGACAATCCAATAATCACAATATTTAGAATTTAACATTACATCGAGTTGTTTGGCGGTCCGTCCTCTCTGCCTACCCCTGAGGGGAAACAGCATGATGGTTAGTTAGTTAGTTAGTTAACTGTAGCAAATACCTTCATTACAACTTAAATTCCACCAATTTACAACTAAAACAGCTATTGGACAAAGAAATTTGCAATATTTCTCTATGAAAGTATTTAACATCCTCCCTCTAGCAATAAAAGTCATTATAAAATTAACCGACTTCAAAATAAGTAGTTAGTTATGGATTATGGACACGCGAAGGAAGAATATAGATACTATGTTGCAACCGAACAGAATTTAACGGTCACGGTATGTTTTCTCCGAGATTTTAAATTTTTTATTCATTTATTGCATTATAATTTTAACCTAGTAATATTTTAACATAATTAAAAAAACTCACTTAAAATATTTAACAAACTTACAAAAAACTTGGCCTAATTTTTAATCCTTACATAAAACCATGTACAATGTAACTTTAGAACGGGGTACCCAGGTAGGGTCATATTTTTTTAAACCTTTGTCAAACATTGTGAAATAAATAAGTAAAAATAAATAATAAAAAAGCAAACTTACATTACAAATGGTTAGCACGTCTAAACATGTCCAAACTACCACCACACCTATATCGATATGACAATAATAATTCTGACGCAAGGGAAAGGATTTTAACAATACGATTCGTTAAAATAACAGTTTAAAAAAATAAAACAAACCCGAGATTATTTTGTTATAATTAATACACACTATTGTAACAATAATTTACTATTTAATTTTGCATTTACATTTAGTAGGATTGTAATATTATACATTATTACGACATGTATTTATTATACATAAATATATTATAAATTAATACGACATGTATTTATTATACATAAATATATAAAATTAATACTATGTATATTATATATATACATTTTTTATATATATTATATATTATTATATAATATATTATCATATTTTAATATTACCCTAAAACACTTATGTTAGCTAGTATATACTATATGGCAAAGATTCAAATTCAAACAAGAGCTATTTTTTCAAATGTATTAGGGATTTATGAGTACGGAAACTTTAAATACTGGTTGTGTTACAGTATTAAATATACCCCGATGAAAATTTCCAATACTTTATCTAAGCAGCGTGTTACGCAAACCGCTCAGTTAATTTTAAATTCCGCTTGTTCGAGAATTTCTGATATTTTATAAATAACGAGAGAAATACCGTACCGATTAAATTATTTAATAATCATCATCCCTAGAACAAGCATGCCTATTCGGAAAGTAACACCAGATAGTTTATTAATTTATTTAAATAAAAATATTCTAGTTCTATTTTTGCCATGCTTTCTCTTCGTTAGGGTAATGAGAGTAACCTCGAAATTCACATCCATTACTCAACATCATTCACACATTTCATCGAGGTACAAGCATCACACCTTTGGGGGTTCTTCTCATTTGCCACGTCCAGGGCTAATTTATTTAATTACTGTAATTTGACCTCTGTAAAATACCGTGTTATGAACAGGTATCTATGTAAGGGATCCATGTTTTAAGCAACACTTACTATATGAATTTTCTTGATTAAAAAACCTTTGTTCCAGTTGTTTATTTTCGACCAAACCGGTTGCATCCTATCGCGGGAATCTTCAGACTGGCAAAATTAAAACTAAATATATG
Organism: Halesus radiatus; assembly: GCA_022606495.2. Lineage (NCBI taxonomy): Eukaryota > Metazoa > Arthropoda > Insecta > Trichoptera > Limnephilidae > Halesus > Halesus radiatus. The sequence goes on along the minus strand of JAHDVE020011508.1, from coordinate 9,521 downwards.
GTATATATAGCTTATATGTCAGGAGTGAGTACAATTGTTTCCTAACATTGCAATAAAACAAATTTCAAAACATAAATTAACAATATTAGAAAGCAATGGGACTCACTCCTGATCTAGATGCTATATAAACCGTAGACTTAGTTTAAATTGTCCTCATCTGAAGAAATCCGTGATTGGGTGAAACCGGTTCGGTCGAAAATAAATAATTGGAAGAGAGTTAAAAAGCCTTTTTAATCAAAAAAATTATATTAAAATGGAATTCCACAGCGAATTGATAGTTTAAAAATTAGAAATAACACTTACTATATTGTAAAATCATGTTGTATGTGGACCTCAGCAAAACACCGTGTATGATATAATGTCATGATGCCCCAATTCAAACATAATACACCTGCATCAGTTTACTATGAATCAATCTAATACAATTCCGTGTTGAGTACCTACACGATTTTTCACTAAACAAACAAGACATTTTAAGTATCATGGTACATTCAACCTACGGGTTAGGATTATAAATCTATGATTAAAGCAACCCTCCTGTATATCTGTGATGCTGTATCTTTACCTCAACTGTGATCCAACTTTCGATCGGTACGTTATCCCGAGCGAAACACACCCAGTGTGCTGTGTTCGATATCCCGAATACTTCGCTTAAGTAAAACATACATCCACAAAATAGGCTAACGATGCAGGATTAGTGTACTGTGTCATGGTACTTTATTCATCAGTGATGTTTGGCAAAACCGAACCACTGCATGTGTGAAAGTCAGCTAAATCCTGTATTGGCTAAGGTTAAGGGGTGTCTCAAAACCCACATCATATTAATGCATTAAAATGTGCAGATTTTTAAGGCTATTTGAGAATACTTAATTTCTCTCATTTAAAGATTGAGGTATATAAATGGAGTAAACATCAGCGTTCAAAATATAGGCAAAAACATGGGGCCAATTTGCATCAAAGAGATAACACGGGCTTCAGTCGACTACAAGCGCTCACCGAATATGTTTCTCCAATGATAACTGCTAAATTCCTTGATAACTGGACATGTAGTTGTGGAATAACCTTTCTTCGGTATTACCATAATCAATATAATTGGCTTTTTTAATGTCAAAAATTCAAGGAGCAAATAATGAAGTAGGCACTCCCGTAACTCAAATGCGCCAGTGGCGCGCGACTCCGTTCGTTGAGTTCGTTCGCGGTCGGAAGGATTTGGACGACATCTATAGCTGCATCACTTTCCTTCCTACCTTATGGGCGGCGACAAGATTTTACCCGATTTTTCTAGGAATGTGGACTCTATTTATATACAATTCAATACATTTAAATTATAAATTAATTACTAACACACGATTCAGAAGGCATATTTTCCCGCTAACCTAACGATTTCTCTAAAATTATAGACTCGTGAATGAAAATAACCCTCCTCACAACATTGTCCAACTGGGAGGCGTTCTTGTGAGGTATCGCAGGTATTTTGTTTAGTTTTGTTTCAAATTTCTTGATCAACGGTACTTTTTTCAACTCACAACGTAATTTTCACATGAGCTATGAATGTATAAAAAGATAAAGTGAAAAAATAATGTTAAGGTTGTAAATGTCGAACATAGCTGGGTACTAAGATTAATCTCATTAAAAAACTGTAATAAATTGAATTTCCCCTAATTTTTCACCTTGGTATCCCCTCTTACCATTGCCGACTTAACACTGTATCTTCGTATAAGAAAGCTCTGGGCAGTAGCAGTATATAGAGTAAAAATAAAGCGGATGCACTGCCCTTTAGTTTCAGATCCATTGAGTTATATCTCGGTTCAGGCAGTCCGACCCTAGTTCTAGTTAGCACACTTCTGTCTCAGCCTCATTGCGCTATATCTCGGCACAAGCAGCTCGGCCAAGACGCGCAGTCGCAGCCCCGTGTCCCTGTCGACTTAATGCTGTCTTTGAAGGATAGGACAGATAAGTCTCGCGGCTCTGGGCACCGTTAGTTCCGTACAGCGATATATTTTCATGAAGATTCTATCTTTATTGCGAGAATATCGAAGGTGCGACTTGAGACACTTGTTCAAAGTGTGGGAGAAACGGGTCTTAAGGATATTATTAGTTACTGGTATGGTATTTTTTTATAAATCAGTTGTTTTTCTTTCTCCTTGACCTCTAGAAAAAGAACAGTATTTTTAAAGAAATTATTTGAATCACCACATCATACGATCTACGCTTTTAAGATTTAATTTAGAATGAATGCATAAATTCAATAATGTATTTTTACTGTTATAGAAGAATTTCTTACAATAAAAGTACAAAAATTCGGGTATAACCGAATTTGTTGGGACTTGATGAAACTCGATCGTATTTAATAGGGGTTGGTAGAGATTATGGAACGCCAAACTACTCTGCTCTAGTGCATATTCTTTGCGTTTTTCGTGTTAATCACTTAATATACTCTATTTCGTTATTCAGGCCCGTGACCCATGTGGTATTTCGTACCATATCTTCTTGGGATTATTATTATCTCAGTATTATGTGGGTCTTGTAATCTTATTGAATTTCCTCATTGATAAATTTCTCAAAGATTGTTTTATTTTACAAACATCTCAGGTTCACTTCTGCAACACGGTTATATTATCTGCCTTCAAATAGTGCTTTGTAGGGGAAGAGGAACAATTGGTATCCACGTGTCATATGGGATGGCAACAATATCCGCTGGTTTCCGATAGATTTGAATTCATTAGAACCGGTCAAGCTTGAGACCCATTTTGAGGTTTTATATAAAAAAATTAGGTGCGGCAAGTGGTGTGCCGCGTCCTCTTTACGGCTCAGTGATAAGTGAAGAGGTAAGTATCGAGAAAAAGTTGACAGCGTACAAATCAGTGTATCGCCTTACTTACTTATGGTCAACCAATCTGGAAGTAGAACGGGCAAACACGTTCCAGGGTCCAAGCTGCCGAAATTAGATTTTTGAGAGGAGTTGCTGGAGTCACAAAATGGAATCGAATAAGAAGCTCGATGATCTGGAGGAGCTAAACATCTAACCGCTGCTACTTTTCATAGAAAAGTTGCAACTAAGTGACTTGGGCACGTACTCAAATAGCCAGAAGTTCAAATTCCGTGGAAAATCCTGAGTGCTATTAATTCCAGAGGGAAGATGTCGAGTGAGCTGCCCAGACATAGGTGGGAGAAGCAACTCCAGAGGCTGTGAGAGGAGAGGCTGAGGGACTATGGACAGATACCGTCGAGTGTAACGAGGAGAAGAAGATATATAAGGATTTAAATTAAAAATTGAGCAAATAAAACTGAATAGAGAAACAAATCGAGAACTTATTTGATTCCACTTTTGCGAAAACTTATATTATTTTTAGCTTTGCAGCACATCCAACACATGTTATCTTACTTGAAGGAGTTCAATTTACAACAGTCAATAAACGTCAGCCAAGTTTCCACATTTTTATCGTTCATACTCCACAATATTATTTATTGTATCAATATTTTGATAAGAAAGGTGATGTAATTTTAATATTTTCGTTCGAGGGTCTAGACGGGACACCATTTTATGAGTTTTGCTCGGGTGAAACTGTTTTGCATACGTGATCGACTGTTGCTTGGAGAGCTGAATACTAAATTAGATTCGTATCAGGAGCGTCAATTTTTGTTGTCACACTGTGATTTTAGAGGGAGCTATCTCTGCCGAAATGGAGCAAAATATATTTTGCACGTGGAACTCGTTTATTTTTTCTTAAAAAAAAATATTTTCAAGGATTATGAATTTGAAATCAGTGATAAAAGTTTTTTTATGTGGCACGTTTCGTTTTATGATTTTATAAATTGCTGTTTATAAAAAATTGTATGATGCTAGAAAACGCGTATTAAAACAACTCTCTATTACTTACCGTGTGTATTCAAATTGCTGTCTCGTATCCTTTGTATTTCAAAGTAGGTAATAGCAGTAAATCAAAATTAACATCAAACAACTTATCTTAGCTACTCTTTTTTTATAAAGTAAAAAAAATATTTCTTTTCATTTTCGAGCTTCAAGCACTTTATGTCCAAATTGACGAAGAAACACTAAAACGCAAAAAATATTTTAGAAATTATTTCAAATTAATTTGCTAATAACAACAAAAAACTCTCTAACATCACAACTCTGTTTTGAGACTTACTCCTTGCTTCATTCACATTCACAAATACTCTTCTGCTTCTGTCCCAACAGCTCCCTGCTTACCGGTGAAAAATGTCGGAAAGTAATAATGTCTCATTAGATCAGTGGTTAAAGTGCTACTTCTGGTTAGATAGAGGTCCTGGGTGCGATTCCCAGATGCGATCGTTACTTATTTTGATTTCCGTCTCTTTTTTCGTTTCGTATTTCGTTCGAGATTTGTTAATATTATCTTCTACGATAAATTATTTTATTTAATTTGCTAAGATAATATTTACAACATAAAAGATATCCTTATGTAATTTATCGCAAAAGTACTGTAAATATGGTGAGTATGTTAAAAACCCCGAAAACTGAATATAGGTTTCGGAGACTACTTCGAATTTTACATCCACCGTATTCTGGTAGCGGGTTGCTCGTCCACGGGCGAATTCGGGTATGGATTATTACGACTCGCTCGACAATACAATATGTTGTAGCGATGTCCCAAAGTGCGATGTTCTGACGCAAACAGACTACTATTATTATTTTTTTTCATTAACGTAAATCAAATTCTAATAATGTTACTAAGTTCTGCAAGCATTTTAGTTTTTTTATTATTGTGATAGCCGTTTCGGTGTTCAAGACCATTTTCAAACTCTGGTTAGGCCACGTTTGAATGACTTACTTATATGATTTATAATGTAATCTGTAATAATATTATTGAAATATGATATACGTTAATTAAAAAATAAATAAAAGTTAAACACAAATAAATTAATAAATTAATTATACAAAATCTCACTGTTAGATACGTGAATATTGATTAATTTAAAAAATATATATTTTATTAAAGCAAAACATTTACGAGTTTCTAGAGAATGGTAATTTGTCACAAATACTAAAAATAAAAATGGATATTATCAAGGGTTTATTATAGAATAGTCATATGCTCTAGTATCTTGTTAAATCTTCGTGCTTAAGAATAAAAATTTTCTGATCACTTTTCTTCATCGCATTAACTATTCTTTCTGTCATAATAATTGAGAAGGGTTCTCATAAGAAAATCTGATTGGAGACAGAAACAGCCGCTTATGGGAGAGGTATTAACAATCTTCGTTCGTATGAATTTTTTATTCGCTTATGTTTCACGAAGCTCTGCTAATAATTCCGTATATCTTCATATAAAATATGAAGTCGTACTCATACGACGAGATGCGGTTTTACACTCGCTTAATTCACAAGACGTGATAAATTAAAGACAATGTTTTATAAATGTAATATCTCTTTCTCCCCGAACTCCACACTACAATTCAATCCCAAATTCAATGAGAACCACGCCCTTAACAAAAACCAAATTTATAAATGCTGACCACCCGATGAATTACATTTTTACTATGTGACAAATTATTATAACTGCATGCCTACACTTTTCTAATTAGTAAATAATGGAGTTGCATTCGTACAACATTACTGTTAATGGTCTAACTGGCCATAAATAAATAATTAAACAAATTAATAATAATTACTTCTTTACACCACTGTTTTTAAAATTTAAACGTGAACATGTTTCGAAAGCTAAGCTTTCCTCATCATGATATGCAGTATACTTGATGTTGATATTTACATATTAAAAAAGTTGTGTAAACTTAGTAATTTTCATTAATTTATTAACAATGACGCCACAAGGTAACTACAAGTCTATTGAAAAAAATAATTAAATAACATAGAATATATCCACATACAGCTGTTACAAGCATGATATTTCAACGTGTAAATAAAATAAAAGTTTCTCATTTTTGCAAGAACACAATTTCACCAAATCAAAGTTGCAATTTTTTTCTACGAGACATTAACTTTGGAACGCCGAGCTCTCGCGGCCTAATATTTCCGTAGTGCACCGCGGGTAAAATTTTGTGCACGGCCCGCTGTGTACTGGCTTAGTCGCTTTTCATAATAACTTGTAAATTGAACCATCTTATCAGATTTCGTTTAGATATTTATAAAAAAATATATAAATATATCTCTCATAAGTAGTTTCCCCAGAATATGTACTTATTCTCGACATACGAGTATATATGCAAAGAAAGTATGTATTTATTTTGCCATCGGATATGCCGGCATTCAATGGATTCAAATTTTGCGTATCCGATGGGCAATCTTGGCGCACTACAAGTGAAACCCAACCAAAATACAATAACATAACCTTAATTTTAATAGATGCACTTGGACATCTTTTTAAACATTCCCCTAACACAAAACAAGAAACACAACAATATAAATACGCGTTTTTAATTACTTTATCTACACGTTAACCTTACACTCCACAGCCATATTTTTTAGATGATTTCCGTTTAGGTAAATAACATACATGATATAACATACACACTTTAAATACGTTTGAAGGAGTATGTGAAATAATTGGGTTTCCTGAAGGCGCGATACTTTAACGTGTTTCGGCCAAAGTTGCATCCACAGTGAAGAAGTAACAGCATTGAAAAGCATTCAAAGTTGTTTCCACTGAAAGCTTCCGGTAAACGTTTCGCTTATCTTTCCCAAGTTATGAAACTAAAGTAATATAAAATTACTCGAAAATTTTAATGCTGTGGTTTCGAGGGAAGTTGTTCGCTACACAATTTAATAATACGAAATTTTGCAATTGAAAATGTTATGACTATAACGTTTTCAACGGCAATATTTCACGGAATTTAAACATCGCGGTTCAAGGGAAGAGAAAACAGGTATAATAACTATTTTCATTTCGCTAAATTAGGTGAAATGTTCCGAAAAACATTTCCTTCCACATATTAGATAAGATCTTATTCAGAATATAATACTTTCATTAGGTAACATACAATTTTAGTTCCACTTAATAAAGCACGTTTACACATGCTTTTAAAAATGTTGATAAGGCGAGTTAAAACACTGAAAAAAGTGTTAACAATAATAATCTTAGGGCCGGTTTTATAACCATCCGTTCGTAACACTTGATACCATTTTTAACTAATATTTGGTCTACCGCCCGATTTCGCCGTTTTATAAACATCCGTCAGATTGCCGTTCGTCTGACAGCTGTCGTTTATTGCCTGACGATCGCTTATTTGAAACAGGAAACTATTTAAATTAAAAACACCATGTAATTTACATTTGTGAAATGGATAACAGTCTATTAATGAAACGGTTCGTTCCGTAACAGAAATGTTGTAATTCCTTTATAAAACTGACCCTTATTGCCTTTGAAGGTCGAAACGGCTGTCACGCATGAAGATAATAGGAAACAGGCAAAAAATACTTAATAATATTACAATACATTGGAATTAGTGACTAATTCCTTTTCAATATTATTTTTTTTACTGTTGAGATGGATACCTATTGACGTCATGGAAAAAAGTGAATAATTCTTCAAATTTCAATTTCGCTGGCGGTGCTACTTGTTTTAACCCAAGAGAAAAGGTGAAATATTCCAGCTAATGGCACAAAGATGTTGGTAAACTCTTACGTTGTGTCACGACTTGATTATTGCAACGGCATATATGCAAGTCTCCCAAAATTATATACTGACAGATTTCAGTCAGTTTTCAATGCTGCAGTAAGGCTGATAACTGGCGTTTCCAAATACACCCACATATCTCAACATCTGCGGAACCTTCATTGGCTGAAGTTTCCTGAGAGGATCCAGTTCAAGTTATGCTTTTTTATGGTGAAACACGACATGGTACCACCCTACTTGTCGGAACTGTGCATTCCAAACGATGTCAATACTAGGCAATCATCTCTTCGATTAGCGTCTTTAACGGCCATAGGAAGACTCTCAGTTCCTAAACGCAATCCCAATATCAATTTCGGAGACCGAGCTTTTGCGGTAGCAGGCCCAACAGTTTGGAACAAACTCCCTTCACATTTGCGAAAGATCGAAAGTTCTACTGAATTCAGAGCAAAACTCAAGATTCATCTTTTTAAATTATCATATCCAGAATAACAACCGCACTGGTTTAATGGTGTTTTCGAGTACTCAGTCCAAAAGAATTACTTATATACCTATTTACCCTCTACCGCCCAGACTACCTTCTGTAATTTCAATAACACGTATTACACTTCTACTTTTGTATGCTTCAGCAATAAAAGCATGAGCAATACTTATAACAGGTATTAATAATATTATAAATATGTATGTTAGTTGTAAGACTCTAGTTTTAAGCCATAGTTGTAAGTCATTTTGCAATATTGTATATATAATATGCACTTGGTCATAAATATGTATTAGTTTTAAATATGTACCAGGTTTATATTCTAGTTATACCTACTTACGTCTAAATTGTAAGTCACTAGTTATAACTTTTAGTTGAAAGTCACTAGCAATAAGACATAGATGTAAGTCACTAATTATAAGTCTCAGTAGTCAATCCCTAGCCATAAGTCTAAGTTGTAAGTCAATAGTTATAAGTCTTTCTTATAAGCCATTAGTAATAAATTTTAGCTGTAAGGTATTGTGGTTGTACGTTAAGTGATATGTTATATAAATTAATTGTAAAGCGCCCTTGAGGAGATTTTTCCACGAAAACGGCGCTATAGAAGTAATCCGAATATTATTATGAATATTATAACAATTACTTACGTTAATTTATGAAAGTTCCATATTAAATTATTATTGGTTAAATAATTATGAGGACATTTATTTCAAACTTAACTGATTATTGACGGCAAAATATGTTATTCTGTAACAATAATTCTGGGAGTTACACTTATACTCGTATATCTAATATGTACCATGTTCTTTTTTTGTTAAATTAAAATCTTTTTTTCATTCTGTACACAAAATCATTTAAATGTTAAAATATCTAAAAACACATCGAGACGTTAAAAAACAATATATATATAATAAATAAATTATAATTGGATTTTTTTTTTAATTTTATTTAATTTTTCACAACATTCTCTTTTGTTTATTTGTATGTAAATAACGATTTTTTTTTAAATTGACGTACAGTAGAATCGAGTGACATTGCGAAAATCAAATGACAGTATCACATTAGCTGTTCTTGTAAAAATACTTTTAAAAAATCTATTTACATGTCTTCATTCGACATTCCGACGATTTCATCTTTTTTTTCACAAAATCTGTAGAAGTGTCGAAAGTGAAAACTTGTATGTTCTTCAAATTTCAGTTACTTCATTGAATATACTCGTAAGTAGGTACGTCTGATTTATATATTTTTTTATGGAATTGGTTTCATAATAAGGAACTCCAGTCCAATTTTTAAATTTTTTTTTATCATTATTGATCAACATTCAAAAGTAAATTCCAGTATATTTCGTTTTTTTTATAAAGTTAGTTTTCACATCAATTTTCAAAATTTCAATTTTTCAAAGGCCACCAAAACACTCCAAATCTATG
>JAHDVE020011507.1:0-22089 GCA_022606495.2 Halesus radiatus | reverse complement strand
CAAACAATAACGCCGAAGGTGAAAATAAATCTATATTTACTGCGAAACTCCAGAATGCTATAGTTTTTATCATTTCGCTATACATTAGAACTTTGCCGAATACAGATGGTTTGGGCATGTAGAGCGAATAAACGAAGAAAGGAGTGCAGAAGAATATATGACGCGAATGTGAAAGCGAAGAAGCCGGGGACGGCTGAGGAAGAGATGGTATGATCAAGTAAATCAAATTCTTGAGTCGGGCCATGTCAGAAGTCGGAATAATAGAAGAGAATGTATGAATATGAATGAAGCAAGAAGTGTATGCCAAGATCGAGTTGTTTGGCGGTCGGTTCTTTCTGCCTACCCCCGCGGAGAAACGACGTGATGGTTAGTTAGTTAGAACAGAGGGAAAATTGGTAAATAAAAGCGCCGCAGATTGTAGTTTGCCCCATTTTGTAGTTTGATGAAAAAAATAATTTTTTGAGATCTAACTACAAAATGCTGTCCTTATTACCATTCTGATATTTGATGTCAAAAAGCTCATAATTTTGGGCCGCTGATTTAAAACAAAACAGGGAGTAAAGTATATCGCACAACCCCTTTGCATTTTATAAAACAAATCGGAAACAAGAATATTTTGATCAAAGCACCTAGAAATTTGATATATGTTAACCGACGTATACCGATTTTATAGAGAACTGATGTTGCCGATTTAAATAAGACGTTCCAACGTCTTTGTCGCGGACAGACCATAGCAATTGAATATATTTGAAAATGTTTCAATTTCAACGGAAGTGAGGAAAAACTAGTTTAATTCGGACACACGGACACTCCCATAATACTAACCGATCGGTTTTTCTCTTCGGTGGATAAATAAAAATAAATTTAAATGTCAATACATTTTTCATAAATATATTACAATAAATATAATTTGGCTCATATAAGATTGCGAAGAAAGGAAACTTTTAAAACGGTGCCTACTACATACAAGTAAAAAGGTGCAGGTATTCGTTTTTAATACAACCCATCATATTTTTTTCATGGTCTGGTACGGGGTCACAACTCATAGTTAGGACACAACCCATCGTATTTCTTTCATGGTCTGGTACGGCGTCACGACCCATAGTTAGGACACAACCCATCACATTTCTTTCATTGTCTGGTACTGGGTCACGACCCATAGTTAGGACACAACCCATCATATTTCTTTCACGATCTGGTACGGGGTCACGACCCATAGTTAGGACACAACCCGTCATATTTCTTTCACGGTCTGGTACGGGGTCACGACCCATAGTTAGGACACAACCCACGTATGAATAGGTACACTTTTCATTAAAAGTACAAAAAAAAACTAGCCCGAAAACCTTAGGTAAAGTTACCGAATTAATATATTTTTTAAATATTTTTTTTTAATAAATAAATAAAAAATGAATAAATTTTTAATAAATAAATGATAAGTGGATTAGTTTCGATTCAACTGAATCATCTTCAGAACTCATTGCCCATTGTGAAAATCAAATGAATAAGAATTAATTTGTTTTCACCACTGTTTTTAATATATAAATATCAACATGTTTCGAAAGCGAAGCTTTCCTTATCAAAATACGCATTATGCATAATGTATGCAGATATATCATGTTGATATTTATTTAATAAAAAAACAGTGGCGTAAACAAAGTAATTTTTATGATCAAATGAAACAATTAAACTTCGTTTTAACCACATTTATTTTTCATGCCTATTGCTTTCGGTACAACCGTTCCATCGTCAGGGCAAAGTACATACTAACCAATATCACAAAATTAAGGCAGAACATACATTATCACAGTGGGGGAGGGGGCGTGACTAGGGATTAGTAAAGGGTGGGGGAAGGTATAGAGATTGAGGGAGGGGTGAAAGGAAACACATTTAAAATGTTAATATACTTAAAAACATGTTTAAAATAATAATAATTAATTTATTAATAATGACGCCTCCAAATAGCTATAAATCTAATGAAGAAAAAAAAAAAATACTATTTATTAGGTTAGGTTTTTTCGGCGAGCTTTTTTTTCGTTCTTTTTTGATTTTATATCAGTTTAAAAAAGTCTGCCAATTCATATTTGTGATGAATTGTAATGGAACTGTGTTTGACGAACTATGTTATCTGTCGGATCATGGCATTGCATCATAATGTTGACAATTAGAGAAACAATTCACGGCACACTGGGGCAACTGTTAGTTCTTGACATGATCTATTGTCGGATATAATTGTTTTTAATAAATAAGCGACTTCTTAATAATATTGCTTTCAATTGCTTGACGTAGTCCAAACAGCAGCTGAAAACTTTCGTTGACATTGATATATACTTTTCATACCCCGTGTGCGCTTCTTTCAAACATTTTAGAGAGAACAATTCATTTACGTACAGATAGATGAACTTTGAGTAGGTAATTATTTTATATTGTAAATTATCACAAAGAAAAGTCAAGCTAGTCGATTGAAAAATTAAACAGTATATTAAAGCCGCCTTTCAATGAAATTAATGGTGACAGTGAACAAAGATTATCAAATGTTTTACCAAGTCCTTACTGTATTATCAAGAAGGTTGCATTTATAATAAATTATTTTGGTAGAATTGTCATAATTATATAATAGTGAAATTAAGTATTTACGTTAGTTAAGTAACTAACCATCGCGCTTTTCCGCAGGGGTAGGCAGAGAGGACGGACCGCTAAACAACTCCATATTGGCATACACTTCTTGCTTTATTCACATTCATACAACTTCTCATACATTCTCTTCTGTTATTCCGACTTCTGACATAGCCCGACTCAAGTATTTGATTCACTAGATCGTGTCATGTCTTCCTCAGACGTGTCCGGCATCTTCTTCCATTCACATTCTCGTCATATATTCTCCTTACACTCCTTTCTTCGTTCATTCGCTCTGCATGCCCAAACCATCAAAGCGTTAATTTCTTAATCTTACTCATAACGCTTACATCAGCCTTGCATTCTCTATGAATCTCAACATTTTTCACACGATCATAAATGGTTTTACCACACATTCACCTAAGAGATCTCATTTATACAGCATTCAGTCTACTTTGATCCCTCTTCTGCCAGTTCCATACCTCACTGCATACATCAGAATTGGTGTCAGTACTCCATTATGGACTGCTAGCTACGCTTCTTCGGACAACTTTTTGTTAGCCCCAACCTCGTTCAGTCCTCCGTAAATGGAGTTTCCTGCATTCACCCTTCTTTCAATCAGTCCTCGTAAACATACTTCCCAATGTACGAACTTTTCGATCTGCTCCAAGTACGAGTATTCATTAGTCACAACTATATTGCACACTGTTTTCGTGGTCTCTTTTTCAAACACCATGACTTTAGACTTACTTACATTCATCATTAGATCATTCTTCATACATGCTTCGTTCATCCTAGATACGAGGGATTGTAGATCTCCCATACTGTTGGCAAACAGAACCGCATCATCAGCATACAACAGGCAACATATTTCAGATTACCCATTTTCGTGCCCAAGCCCACCTCTTTCAATTATTGCATACAATTATCCACGTATAAATTGAATAAGGACGCTGAAATTACGCAACCTTGCTTAACACCTTTTGTGATATCAAACCACTCCGTTAGTTAAACCATTTAATATATTTTGGTAAATTAGGATAGATTTAAAAATAAATTATGACACTCAGAATAGATTAAAGAATCAATACATACATATTATACCTATACTACAATATTACTGAGATGAGAGTAGTAAATACAGACGAGTATATTACAACATTCCTTGTCAAACATCAGAGGAAGTAATGGTTCTTCCAATGCATACTTGTATATCAAAGCGTAGTAAGTAATAACATAAAACAAGATTTTTAGAGTAAATACGATTTTTTAAAAGATGGAATCTGTTAATAAAATTATAACATACCTTTGGGAAGGCTGAGAACATTAGAGAAAGAATACGGCCACAGAGAAGACGGAAATTCGCGGAGTGGTATAATGTTTTTATAAATAAAATAAATGGCTTTAAAGACCCAATAGAAATCACATAGGTAGAATAATTAGGGTAGTAGATTCTATGTGAAATGAATTTCAAAAATGGCTACGTATTTTCTGAAAACTGTTTTATATTGGTAATGTACTGATCTGAAAACTGTTTTTAATAAATACCAATTCGAACAAATTGTGACATCTCCCATCACATTATCTGGTAATTTTTATTGTATAATAATAATTACACAGAGTGGGAATTTGTACCCGCTAAGCCACTGGTGGTAGCTTGTCAAAATGAGTTTAATTCAACAATATTATATAAAAAAACAATCATAATACAAATGTAGAGCAATAATAGAAAAATATAGGTGCATGCATATTGTGCTCAATATCCATACATTGGAAAAATTATTTCAAAAAAATATGAAAACAGTTTTGTTATTAACAGTTTTGTTATAGAGGTACTACGGTCCAATTACATTATATCGATCTTAATAAAATTATAAAAATATTGAAATATCAGCAAGTATTAAACAAATTGAGAAAAAAAACATTATTACAGTTTTGTTACAGTGAGGATAAACTTAATATAATATAACACATAAATAATTTTAAAGATACGCGCAGCCGTCAAGGAGATATACTCGTATAATCAAGGAGACCATCATATTTGTTCAATAGACAATGGATGAAAGAGCAAAATACCGTAAATACAGGCAGATATCAAGGAGCTATACAATCAAGGAGACTGTCATATTTCACTTTAACATCAGTGAGAATTTCGTACTAGAGCAATTATTTTTAAATTCGTATGGCAACTAGTTAAATATAAATGGTACAATGTATTCAAGGGTTCGTTGACCATACTTATTTTGAAATATTGGCACTATCATTCCCATATCTTGTGTGAATCGTGTATTGTGTACATGATCCACCACTGCCTTATACGGACTGTCAGATATATGTTGCAGTAGATTTTTTTGCTACAAAAGAGCATTAACAGGTAATACATTAATTGATCTGTACATGATATCAATGTCTTGCCTTTGCTTAAAAACTGTTTTACTTCCTAGTAACTTTACCATGGCGTTTTGAATCAGCTGTAAATGTTTTATGTTGGTCTTACAATTTGAAATGATATTTGTATGGCTTGTTCTACCTGTTCTCTCTACTTCGCTACACACACACATTTTCTATAAATCCTATGAATCTCTCCACCCCAACTTTGTTTCTCGACAGAAATATAAATTTTGTTGAATGCATCAACCCACCCACCTCACACCTCCCGACTGAACCAATTTTGCACATATTGCAACTTTTTAGACAATGCGCGGTACACATAAGTTTACCAGATATCATTAAGGAACTTCCAACAAGGAACCACAAACACTACATTTTGGACAAAAAAATTATTATACTATGGTACTAAACTCTACAACAAAATGCCACTCTCCTTTAAAAATCGCAACAACAATAATACATTTATAAAACAAATAAAATAATAGATACGTTACACGGGGAGATCTTAAATAGAACATATATTAACACCAAATACAGACCAAATACAACACCGAAACCACTCAACTGCACTTAAAACACCTCAACTTACTTTTTTTTCAGCAATCATATCAATTTAATATAATTTATTTTCATATTTTATAAATGAAATCCTCAGCATGGAAAATCCCAGTGAGGATATAATTTTTTGTTATTTTGTCATAAAAAAAGAAGTAAAAAACATTATTATTATTATTTTTAAACATTTTTTATGCGATTTAAAAAACGCAATGAGAAAGAATAACATAGATTTTATATGGTAATTACATTTCGGGCTAATTTACTTTCAGAGGTAACAATATTACAATGTGTAGAATTCCTCCCTTATGAATTAAAAAAAATCATTTTTTTTACAGTAATTCCTATGTCATATTTGAATATGCTATGAGGAGGGTTTTTTAAATGATAGGAAGGAGTGAATCTGGGTCTTAAAGTGTCTCATGTTGTAGGAGGGAGGAAACACAGAGGCCAGCAGATCATTTCACATCCGAGCTGTTGATCACAAGAACGAGACCTAGAAGCGACCCGTTTTCATGTGGCAAATGTCAACCGTGTCAAAATATTGGCAGCGCGTTTTGCGTGTTTCTCGACTACACCGAAGCCGAAGGAGTCAATGACGGTAGTTCCTCAGAGCATCATCCATTAAAATACCGGTAAAACAAGGACAGCATTTCTACCTAACGTCTGTGCTCCAAAGATTACAATATTTTTATTAAAATAGGCGAATCTATCAAACGGACCGCCCATTTCTGCACAGAGTTCCTCATTATCTGACGTATAAAGAGATTAAAAGTAAATGTAATTAATGTTTATTTCATTATCAGCGGTGATAAATCTCAGTGAGAGATTCGGATAAAAAAACACACAATGACTTTCGAAGAGGGTTTGCTATCAACAGGAAATGATTGAGAAAAGCGTCCCGAACTTGTAATTCCGGAAAATTCCCCTTTCCCGGTAAAAATATTTAAGGGTGATTTGCTTTTATCATTACATATAAGTAATCTGATGGATGATGATGATATTGATAGGCAAAGACGAGCTCTCAGCACAAAATAAAACATGCTCAGCAGAAGATTTCGCCTTTGTAGTACCGCTGTTAAAAGGACTCTCTTCCTTGCCTTCTGCGCAACGTTGTACATGTGCGAACTCTGGGAAAACTATAAAAAGAGTAGTATGAAAAGACTGTGACAGTATAATAATGCCTTCCGCATAATGTTTGGCCTCTCCAGATACTGCAGCGCTTCCAGTATTTTTACGGAGGGGCAAGTTTCCGGTTTTGCAGTCCTTATAAGATCCAGGGTGGCTGGAACGCGGGAAAGAATAAATAGCTCCGGGAATATCATCATCATGGAGGCCCGCCTCAGTCCAGCCTCCAGTATCGACGCATACTGGAGAAAAATATTGGCCCATCACAATTTAAATGCCATAGCACCCTAAAGGCTTTATTTTAATGTAATTATTTTGTTTATTGATTTTATTTTTTATTTTTGTTTTATGTGCCATGTATCATTCACCTACTATCTTATTATTATTTTATTTTTTAAACTTTTGTACGTGGTTTGTATGTTTTATAACTAGTGTATGTATATTTTGTATGGAATGTGTGAGACTGCACTAACCTCCCCACATATCGGAATAAACATTTATTGTTTTTATTATTATTATTATTAATTGAAAAACGCTCGGTTCAAGCTCATTAACAAAGAAACGCAAAATAAGAAATAAGTTACTTTCGACCCCGATTGAATGTGCGGTTTACTAAACAATATTGCGCTTTGGCCCCGATTTAATGTGCGGCTTACTAAACAATATTGCGCTTTGGCCACCGATTTAGAAACTCCACTATACGTGAAGCCATCCCAACGCGTTATGCCAAGATCCCAGATAAGGTTTCTCGGAAATGTACTCGGGATGAACCACCCTTGGAGAATTTTATCGGTAATTCCAGAAGCCGAACGTCAAGTAGTTCGCTACATATAAAGCCGAAAACAAAAGTGAAAGCTGTCGGAGTAGTGGACCTGCAATCAACCGAACTCTTCAAAGTAGTCCAAGATAGGATCCCTTGCACTCTGCAGACACCTTGTCAAAACAATGGGTCCCCGACGACCCCGACCCGACCGTGAATCTTGTATTTTGCGAATGCCTCGGGTTTAGACAACAAAAAACCCATAATTTGTGTAGAAAATCATTTTTTTTGTAAATAGCGTACACGAGTCCCATCTGCTCCTCACTATCTATGGCCATGACTCAATTGAGGGTGCTGTCTATGTGCTGAAGTGGGAAAAGCATGCACAGAATTTGCTCTTGAAATGTTGAAATGAATATTTTATCTCTCAACGTCTGCGTTTTAATTAGAAGGTATGAAACTTTGAAATATTCATCTAACTATGAAAAAAGTACGCGGTATTATTATTATTTTATTTTATTTTTTATTACCTTTTTTATTTCTTAAAAGATGCAATAAAAGTTATGTGCAAAATATATTTAATTGAAGGGTATTCTTGGTCGTGTATAACTTATCAGAAAAGCGGAGTTCTTGTGTCTGATAAGGGAGCCACGATTCTTAAGTTGGTAGGTACATAATATTTAATTTGCTTCTATTTATAAAATGTTTTGTATGAAATATTTAAGTACTTAAGTTTTTTTAAAGAAGATTTTAATTTTATTTATTTTTTCTGATTGGTCATTAATACATTAATACAACACATTTCAAAGGGGAGGTTATTGTAGTTTTTTATGACTTGATAAATATAATGGTTTTACATTAGAGTTGTTTTAAAATTAGGTGTTTTAAATTGATTTCCATTTCTCATAATCTTGTAATATTCCTGATGTTCTTTTATAACAGAAACTTGCTTAAATATATCTTTAAAATTTGGTACTGGAAACAACGTGAAAGGCGATTTCGTTGAGAGGGTGGATTTTTTAAAAAGTGTTTCTTCTAAGATGATTCTTTGTGAAACTTTTACCGAATTTTAATTATATTTATAAGTTCCTCCCCAACCAATAATTAGAAGTAGATAAGCAAAGAGTGAACAAGGGCATAGTACACATTTTTGATTATTTTTACATTTAAAATATTTCTTAGCACTTATCTGTTCCATAATATGTTTTATAAGAAACACTTTGTTATTCTCTCGTTCTACGTTATTTAAATAACATTAAATATGTATTTTGAAAAACATCGGTATCGATATGTAATAATTTTTAATTCAAATATGGTCGTGTATGAATATATAATGATGCGGTTCCACCATATTTGTTAAAGTTAAACATACAATTTTGTAGTTTTCAATGAGTTCATCGGATTGTACATTGAGTATTGTACTTTTATTTATTTTATAACAAAATCACCAGAATTGAGTAGCGCTTGATATTTTTTTACCGCATTACAGCAAGTCTTTACGATCAGAAAGAAATTGATGGCAACGCATAAAAGCGAATCACGCGCAAAATACAAGGAAAATGTCGCCCCGAAGCAATTTGACGTGAAATAAACATTTGGATCATTTCACTACCCCTAAATGCGGACGACATTTGAATCCATTGTCAATGGTACTTATGGGAGGTGTCCAGATAATGGTGGAGAATAACCACGTCGGTTGTGTAAGCTCGAAGTGCTTTGTACTGAACAACGTAGACAAAGAAACGTAAATATGACATATTATGCTTTCCTCAGAAACCTACGCACAAACACATCGTTATTTTTCCACTGTTCTTTTGATTGACAGAAAGCGTGGTTATTTGCAAGCCGAACAGTTATTTTATGTATTTTTTTCGTAATAATGCTAATTTGTACCCGTATTTGTTCACATCTATATTGTACCCACAATACTGTATTATAATGCCTACGAGACGAAGGATATTGAGACGATTTTTTATTTTGTTATTGTACAACATTAATTATATACTCGTACAATGGGAACTTGTACTCGCTAAGCCACTGTTGGTAGCGTGTCAGTAAGAGTTCAGTTCAACAATATTATATAGTACAACAATAAATAACAATCATCATACAAATGTAGCGCATTTTTGTAGTACAGTTTCGTTACAGTGAGGATTGATATATCATAGTAGCACTTAAATAATGTTAAAGATACCCGCAGCTATCAAGGAGCTATACAATCAAGGAGACCATCATATTTGTTCAATAGAAAATGTAAGAAACAGCAAAATAGCGTATATACAGCGGATATCAAGGAGCTATACAACCAAGGAGACCGCCATATTTATTACCATAAATACACAAGATTACTTTCCAAAAGCCAATACTTTAACATCAACAGAGCAATTGTTTTTAAATTCGTATGGCAATTTGTTAAATATAAATGGTACAATACACTCTAGGGTTCGTTGACCATATTTATTTTGAAATATTGGCACTACCATTTCTATATTTTGTGTGATTATATTATAGTATATTAAATTTTGTAGTAATTTTATTCAGCAAACACATAGGGTTTGAGTGTGTCATCATGTTTCGTGCCAGTATGACATAAAATCGACCATTGAATGAAGGTGCACTATCCACTCTATTTAGTTTCATAAAATTATGGGTTGATTTACTAATTAGTCAAGCTTAGGCCGAACTCTGACGGTCCGGTAGGGAATCGACATAAACCAGGTGCAGCAAAATACAGGAAATGTTTCGCGATATTTCCTCTATCGACTCTCTGACGGGTCTGCAGTGATTTGTAGCCGCCAATAAATTGTCGGTATTGCAGATTTCTGTGTTATCACACGTACCGCTGAATTTTATCGGATCTATCAAAGTCAAAAGCGAAAAATGTCGAGTGAATCGAGTGAAGACGAGGCTCTGGTATGCTATTTATTTCTTCGAACGAGAAAATAAAGGTGGAGGTTTTCGGTCTACCCCCACATCGAACGTAACATTCGATATAGGTTATTTATTGCTGCCAGGGACCTGTCCGAAGATGATGTCAAATTTCGGCAAATGTACCGAATGTCAAAAAAAAACATTTCAAGAATTGGTCCAGCACGGTACTCCATACATAAGAAGTTCTCCTGTTACACACTTAGCTTTTTCCGTTGTCCCCTTTACTGCATATGCCGGTAATTTATAGTTATAAAGGTGTGCACATTTCTCTACCTGCATTATTAGCCGAAAAATCATATCCCGCTCCATGTTGAACTCAAAGGATGAATGGCGTTTAAACGGTCGAAAGTTTTTTTTTTTTTTTAGAAAGGTCATAGTTTTACTGGATGCGTGTTTACCGAGAAGTTACTGAATTGTTGGCCCGCTTGTGGTATAACATAAGTACGTCGCGCCGCTCCCGCTTCCCCTACGAGTCGTGAGCTAGCACCCATTGAAATGTATGGCGCAGTGCCCTGTCGGTATCACGCATGAGGTTTATGTCGATTCCCTACCGGACCGTCAGAGAGTGGCCGTAAAAACTCAACAACTAGTCCCGATCGTATATCGAATTTCATGCATTTCGCCATTGAAGTTATTTTTCATGAAAAATTACTCTATATAAATTATCTTATTATTACTATTATTTGCGTAATATGCATAATGCATATTTGGGTATTTATTTGTTGGTTAGTTGCATATTTGACTCTTTTTTCGTCAATATAAACGTAGTTCAGTCATGTTTTATTCTTCGCGCAGCACGCCCAATGGGATCACATAAAGAATTCATACTGAACGGCCAATATGTGGAGGCCGGTTTGTGCGAGTTCGGCCAGCTAGTTTGAAGGTTTGGCTAACTAGGCCGCCACCGGAGCGATCTCGGGCGAACTCGTCGAACTTGAGTCAACGTTGGCCTAACGCGTACGAACTACCGCTCTAAACAATCGCCCAAACGTTCGAGTTGGGAGTTTGGGCGATGTGTTAGTCGTGGCATGATACTTGAAAATAAACAATATTCCGACGAATTAATCGATTATATTGATGAAAATCGTTTGCCCGCCAAGAACCGATTCATTTAAGAGGAAAACATATTGCTCACTCGGAGATAACGATTGCTTTTTTTCCTCATACGTAAGCAAAAATACACATGTCAAACAAAATAAGCATCCACAGTGACCAATTGATTTAAAACAATGAGTTCGATTCATGCCGAGTATTAATTTTGACAAAAAAGCGAAGAATATCTCCGTAAAATTGTTAAAACCGACTTCCTCGGGGATATGTTGGATTTGGAAATTTCGATTGAAGACGAGTTTTAAGAATTGTTCAAGAATAACGAATTGGCCAGCTTTTATTACAACTAGACACGTATTGTCGAAATGTTCATTAAAGTCATTATTCCCAAGGCATTCGATTTCAGCCTGAGAAGAGGACATCGTAAAAACGTAGTAAAAATGGTTCAATAAGTCTGTCTCGTTTAGGAGACGAGAACTCTCTCGAGATTGAGAGCATCCACCACCTCTTCGGTTCGATCTTTGGAGCAAACAAGTATCGAGAGGATTAAGGACCAACTGAGCTGACCAGGGTCAATATTTGTACAAATGTAGCATTGATGGCATTAATGGATTACTCCATGGGTTTCCCTGGAATATTAATATTAATAATATCTGTATTGTAATAAAGTATAACAAAGTACATGTACGAGTATAATAAATATAATAATGTAAGTGTACAGTGGTTTATACAGTAGATATATAAAAGGAAAATAGAAAATAATATAATAACTGTAGGTAATATGAAATAAGAGAAATACATAGTTATGTTGAAGTTTCACATAGCCCGCCTCACTAGGCTAGTCTGTGTTGAGGCAGTAATTTTGCATATTATTTTATAATTTTATGATACCTATGAATATACACTTATATTAAGATATGTTCCATAAATGGTTTAATCAATAACTTCAAATTTGGGTGAGTACACCGGTAAATGTCATATAATCACTTTTAATGCAATTTTTTATATTTTGTTTTGTTTGTTTTACAGATTTGTTTATGTTAATTGGAATGTTGAAAATTCTTATCGCAAAGTGTCTAAAATTCCATTGCCCTAAAGTAGTATGCCTTACAGTAATTAGGAGTAAATCTTTGTAATTATTTCTAGCAATACGAGTGTTCAGTCTTATTTCATTGTATTTACGTTTGTTTCTATAAAGACGAGTGAATATTGTTTTATCGTAAATCTGCCGAACATATTCTTATTATATTAAAGATTGAATTATTACATTGCGATGAGTGCTCTTTTTTTTAGTATTGACATTCCCGGGATACGAATAACCTGAAAATATTTTAAAATCGCTTACTACCATCGCACTATGCGTAAATTATTGCTTGTGTTGTGATGGAGGACTTAACCTGGATTAATTTATTTTTCATATGTTATCGGAACCTAAATGGGGAATATTAATCTGCTAAATGTGAAGGATAGATCGAGTACATTTAAAATAACGAAATTATAATTAAAGAGACATTAACTTTATAACACTCTACCAACGGTATTTCGTCAGAAGGAGGAAACAGAAGATTTCAATATGTAGGAATTATGAACTGGAAGCAATCGGCACACGAAGTCAAATGCCAGTTCGTTTTCTTGTACGCCCTGACATTCGGGTGGCTGTTGAATATGCGTGCGCGCGTCAGTGTTGCCACTTGACAAAAGTTGCCAGTGGATTAATTTAATAATCGCGGTTCCTACAACTTAATTGAATAAACGTTTTTGTCGTAGTTGAAGTTCGGCTTATATGTATAAAAATACTTTCTAATCAGTGAATAGAATATTCACTCTGTTTGACGGCCTCCGTGGTCGACGGGTAAGGCTCTCGACTACGAATCCGAAGGTCGCGGGTTTGAATCCCAAACTCGGCGTGCGCAAGTAAATTTAATTTAATTAATTTGTGCTGTTTCACAATTAATTCATTTAAAAATAATATAAAGTATATTTGTGCAGGTTCCAGAGTGGAAGATGCTCTCAGTATCGCCCTGGTGAAAGACCATCATTCAGGATTAAAACGTTGCTTGAAATGGCTTTTAGCCGTGTTTGGTGACCAGATCTGAATAGCCAGGTATTTTCCCCACCTTCCTCTTCCCCTTCTCCTTCCCCTCCACAATACCTTCAGCCTCACAACATTCCCCAATTGGGAATGCCATAGTCGCACTGGCTCCAGACGGTTGGGAGCGGTTGGGACTGTGCGGTATTCATGTAAAAAAAAAGTCTCAGTGATTTCAGGCATTGTAATATATAAACGTAATTTTTTTATTTCACATAAATTACATATAAAATATTTAATAGTACAGATATATCTTAATAGCTAATTACAAAAAAGTATAAATTTATTTAACATAAACTACCCAAATCAATAGAAAAAGGTTTCTCGTGTTTGAGTTCCTCAGAGCATCTTCCATTAAAATACCGGTAGAACAAGGACAGCATTCCCACCTGACGTCTGTGCTCCATAGATTGGAATCGGTTTGTTAAGATAGGCGAATCTATCAAACGGACCGCCCGTTTCTGAGCCAAGGGATTTAATATTTGATACTCTGTAATATTTGTTTTTTTCATCTCTACTTACTATACTCAAATTATCTAGAATACGTAAAAGATTAATCAATACTTGTCTTGTCTATTTGAATTTAACTATTATTCTATATAAATTATTACAATCTGGTATACACAATTGTTTTCTTTTCCATACTATTCTTTACATCTCTTTATACTTAATTATTATACTTTTTTCCAAATATATTATATTACCATAGAATATCAATATTAGCTTTTTTCCCATCTATTTTTGTATAAGAGCACTTAATATGAAATAAAATTGTCAATTTGGCTGTTCTATAATGGGATTTGATCCTAGTGGGCAGTCGAAGCTTTCTGAAAAATTGTTTGTTAAATAAATAAAATGAAATAAAAAGTCGTTTGACAAAAGAATTATTATTTTTTTGTTCGAACTCGGTCCATAATTTATAAATTAATTTGATTACACGCACATCTCTGTGCTTTTATGTGGATTTTAGAACATAATATAAAAAGCTATCGAAAATTACAAATACATAGAGATTATAGTCCGCAAAGTAATGAAAAATCTTTTTCAAACGTTTAACCGTGATATAAAATAGAAAACCAGAACAATATTATAACACAAATTATTATCGCTACATTATCTAATCTACAATATTACATATTGTAAGATTCATCGAAGTGCCGGTATAGATGACGCTTTACTGTATAAATGGAATCAGCAAATACATAAACAACACCTCCAAACCTGTTATCCAGATCATGCTACGATGCATCGTATTGGTTAATGCTTGATTCTGAAAGTCACAAAAAGGGTCCATAACAGAAAAGTCACGAGAATAAATGTGGATCACGGAAACAATTAAAAAATTGCCATCGACGGGATTTGATCTCAACATCCAGAGCTTAACATTCTAATCTTTTGTTTTGACGGTAGCTACAAAACTGTCTTCAGCGAGCCTGTTTTAGAAATAACAAAGAAAAACTCATTTGTGTGGAAATTTCGTTTGCCCATAGTGTAAGAAAAGGGTCTAAACAAAACAATTCAAATAGTTCCCAAAGTCCTGAGCCCTAACGATAAATTAAAACTTAGAACTTTCGTTATTCCGGTGTCGCGGGGTGCTTCTCGGCCTGTTTCTGTATCTTTCTGTTTCACTTTAGCACAAGGTATTTTGATCGTTTGGTACACCGAGCTCCATGGTATTTAGGACCAGGTAGGTCATGTGTGTCTGTAATTAAACTTCTCTTTCACCACTTCATTTTCTTTGATATTAATAATAATAATATGAGTTAATTTCTATAGCGCAGTTTTGTGAAGGTTCACCTCAAGTGCGCTTTAATTAAGTAACCTAACTTAATGTAATTGTAAAATAACAGATGTAATAATTTTTTTTTTAAAGTAGAGGAAGCAGTCACTTTGTGGTTAGACACATTTAATAAAAATAAAACAATAACTTTGTTTATAACCAAGAGAATTTTATTTAATTTTATTACAACCGACCGGTTTCGCTTAACATAAGCATCTTCAGGGTACAAAAATTAAACTGATCAAAAATAAATAGTGCGTGTTTATATATACAAACGTTTGAAGTGGTTAACTTATTCCCCAATGTTCCCATAGAAGAGAGCAAATGTTTAATCTCTAATATGTTAAATAGTTCTGATTTGTCTAAAAAGTTCATAAATGATCTTACTTCATTATTTAATGTTTGCTTTTATTTCCAAATTATTTCCAATTTAATGGTGTTATACGAGTATATCAGCAAACAGAAGGCCTACCCATGGGTGTCGTTTGTGGCACCACGTTTTATGAGTTTTTTCCCATAATAGATGGAGGGACACATGATCGAAAGCCATGCTAAGATCTAGAAAATATTCATAAACGGTTGTTTTTCTTTTTTTTTGTAGCTTATTGTTTGTTTGACTCCATAAACTCCATCAGTTGATGAAGCGCTCTTGAAGCCGAATTGGTTATCCAGGGTAGAAAGTTTGTCTTTTATAAGCGTGAGATTGTCGTCAAGGAGATCGGTCGGTAATTTCCCAATATCGATGCATCCTGTTGATTGGATATCAAGATTGGTATGATGACAGTTTGACTCATATCCATCGGCATATGTGTGTGTCTTAGGAGGCTCGAGTATAAGGCGGCTAGGATAGCATAGAGTTGATCACCTGCGTACCTTATATGTTCAATAACTATGGCATCGTACCCTGAAGTTTTAACTAGAGCGGTTTGCTTAATCGCGCCTACGATCATTTCAGGAGTGACATTCATGACCAGGTCACCGTTGGTCGCAGGTAAGCACGTCATCATAGATGGTTTCGTGGTATCTCCTAGATCCCCACTTAAAGAGAAAAAATCTCTAAATTCGTCGGCTATATTTTCATCCCCCGTGATGTTGGTGACGCATAGTGGAACATTTCTCTTGTATTTCAGGACAGTTGACGTTTTTTGCCAGAACTTTCTGAAGTCTTTGTTGTCCATAGATCTAGCTATGTTATCTATTCGTGCTTTGTTTTCAGAGTGTTGGCATTTTCGGAGAGAATATTGAAAATTTTCTTTCTTGTTTTTCCTTCTTCTGCAATTCTGCCTTCGGTAGGCTTTCCGGCCTGACCTCAGCAGAGGAATGCATCCCTTGAGAGACGGTACAAAGTTGAGACATGATCATTCCATCTAGGAACAATGTTACAGTTTTTTTGGGTCCTTTATTTTTAAATGCTTGTATAAAAAAATCATATATAAAGCAGGTACAAATAACAACAGAGCAAGAGAATATTATATGACATTATATACATGTTTTTCACTGGATACTAAGGGCATTTAATAAGAAGGAGAAAACCACAAAATCTATTTCTACGTATATGAAGTTATGTTTTATATTGGATAGGATTCCCATCTCTCCGATAAGGTTCTGAGAGATGGGAACAAAGCGCAATTTCCGCGCAACAAAATAATGTGTGCGGTCGAATGAAACTGACTTTGACTTTAATGACTTCCTTGGGACAGTGGTAATCTCTTTGCGAAGATTTTGTTTTGCACTTGTACAACCATTACAACCATTCAGAGTCATAACATTGCAATGATAGTTAATAATAGTAATATTTATTTGAAACACACGTTATTTTACAAAAATATTTAAGAAGGCTTTGACTGTCCAACTAGGAATGAATCCCGTGTTAGGACAGTCAAATTGATAAGTTTAGTTCATATTAATATACATATATATAAAGAATATAAAATAATCCATAAAGTAAATTAAAAAAAAAAAAAAAAAATTGTTTTTGTTATTTTTTTTTTTTTAAGTATGATTCATGTTTTTAAATTTTATAATAATGTATTACATATGAGATGTAAAAGTTTAAAATATAAAGTAAAAAAATTTAAAGTATGATAAATTTTTTAAAATTTACTGTACGGAAATAATAAATTACATATGAGATGTAAAAGTTTAAAGTATAAAATACTGAAGTATGATACGCATTTTTTAAATTAGTGTAGAGTAAAAATGAATTACATGTGAGATGTAAAAGTTTAAGTATAAAGTATAGAAGATTAAAGTATAAAAGTTTAAAGTATGATATTCATTTTTTAATTTACTGTAAAGAAATGATGAATTACATATGAGATGTAAAAGTTTAAAGTATAAAGTATAAAAGTTTAAAGAATGATACGTATTTTTTAATTTACTGTAGGGAAATAATAACTTACATATAAGATGTAAATGTTTAAAGTATAAAAGACTGAAGTATGATATGCATTTTTTAAATTAGTGTAGTGTAAAAATGAATTACACGTGACATGTAAAAGTTTAAAGTATAAAAGATTGAAATATGAGAAGTATTTTTTATTTAGTGTACGAGCTTTGTTCAAAAGAAAAGGTGAATTTTGAATTTTCGCGGGCTGTGTATATTCGATTATCGATTTTTTTTTGTTATGTTAGTACACATATTTTTATCATATGTTAGCATTATCAGCCATTTTGGATTAGTGATTTGTTTTTGACAACTGGAAAGGTTAGTCACGTTTTTGTGTGTTCTTCGATTTCTTCCTTTTGAAAAAAATGGATCAAAGAATATGTATTAAATTTAGCGTTAAAAATGGAATAAAGTGCTCCAACGCACTTAAAATGTTGACTGTGGCATTTGGCGAGTCTACTTGGTCTCATAAAAGTGTTTATAAGTGGTACAAGCGCTTTACAGAAGGCCGAGAAAATTTTAATGACGATGAGCGTCCTGGAGTTGCAACCACGTCAACAAACGAAGAAAACATCGAAACAGTGAAGAAAATGGTTTTGGAAAATCGTCGAATCACTATTAGGGAAGTTGCAGAGGATGTTGGCTTATCAATCGGCTCATGCCATGCAATTTTCTCGGATATTTTGGGCATGAAACGTGTGGCAGCGAAGTTTGTTCGGAAATTGCTAAATTTTGAGCAAAAGCTACGTCGCATTAGTATCGCTCAGGAGTTGTTGAATACATTTTTTTATATTAAAGCTTATCATACAAATATGGGATATTTATCTCCTTTATCGCGGATATTAAGAAATCACATTACTATACACTGCTCTAATAAAGAAATAGACATTTTTAGTGACACAATTAAATCATTTAAAAAAAAAAGTTTTTCCATTAATATCAAACTGATAATGTGATGATGCCCTTTATTAAATATCAAAACAGTATACCATCAGCTCAGGTGACAATAAGGAGTTAGTTTATACACCTACTTTATAATATGTATTTGACCTTTCGGTTCTTTCTCATTCTTATTATTATTTTCTGCAAGTTAATGTTTGTTGTTGTTTAATGTACTTATGGATTATTATTGCTATGTAAACATTCGTGTGTGTAAGTTTTGGGCATATTACCTGTTTTATGTACTAAATAAAAATCGATAATATTGGACCAAGTCAGTCTGATTGCGGTATATCCAATAATTTGTGGAATCTTATGAAGAATCGAGAGAAAGACGTATTTATGTTATGGTAGCCGAGCTACAGCTTCGTTTTTTTGCGATTCATAGCTTTGATTGATTCATTATTTTTCGAGACACTTTTATAATAAATTGTTCGCTAATCTAATTAAGATCGCTAATTCTATTTAAATTAATAATTATACTTTGGTAAAAAGGACATAAAACTTTATAGACCAGCACTTTATGAACGGATTAACCGGTGCGACTCTATGTACTATTTCTTCACGAGTATGCGTGTATTACATTTGCAGGCTCCCAGCTCCTCCCTCCCGCCATCTCCCTGCTCATAATTCTGCCACGGCCAACGGACCGAGTCAACTTATTTATTGCCAACTGTCAAACATCATCCTCCCGATTATCGTTAGAGGAAAAGCATTTAACCGAACGGGAAAAGTTATTGAACGCATAACCCGTGTGTATTACAATTGCAATATATTAAATAAATAACAGAGAGGATGGACTGCTATAAATATATTATGTAACCATATAGATAGTTTTATAAGACACACGCATTAGCGATCTGTATAATTCTTTAGTTCAGCTCTTGTGTCAATTCCATAACTCACTCTCAAAGATGGCGGCAAATACGAAGAAATATTGTGTTACATGCGGGGTGGGTGCGTTCAGGTTGCAATCGGAATATTAATTATCAAGATGGGGTTACTTACGATTGCGAATTGTATGTTTAAGCTATGAAGGACCTGCGATTATTGGACAAGCGATTGTTCAATTTACGCCATCTTCATGGATTTCATACCTCAATTTCGAGACATGTCAATGTTATTCTCCATTTGTTAATATTGTCTTCTATAATGATTAAATATTACAATGAGGTTTATAAACTTCAATAAGTTATTAAAATAAATTGTTCACGAATAAAGGAGATGGCTGCAACAGATTCCGGTGTCACTACATACAAATTCAGTTCATCGATAAAACAATTATATTACATTTCTTACACATATCAATTCAATAACTAATAAAGGTTTAAAAACGCTCGGCTTCTTTCTTTAAAGTGCCAGAGATTTTATATATCGTACATTATAAATATATTTTCTATTATATTTATTATAATTATAATTATTTTACTTAGTTCGTAGTCGAATATAATTCTTCTATATGGATCCCTCACTAAAAAATTCACTACGATTCCATTGAAAAAGTCCAACATAAATTTCTAAGATATGTTAACTATAAACTCGGATTGCCTATTGAAACTATAAATTGCAATTACTCAATGAAATAACTAAAATTATTAAAACTCTCAGATAGAAGAATTGTTTGTGACCTAACTTTTATTTTCAAAATTGTTTACAGTTTTATAGACAGCCCTGGTACAGTCAGATTAATTTAATTTAATACTCCAAGTAAAACTACCCGATCTAAAATTTTATTCAATTGTAACAATAATTTAAGGACTGAGTCATTCAAAAATTCAGTTGCACCTCGACTTCACGCAGAAGGTAACACTTTTTCAGATATGGTAGATATGTTCAACTGCTCGAAATACAAATACAGACGATTATTGCATAGACCCTGAACAATTATTAAGATATGTGTCTAGAGAATTTAACGTACCAGTGCATGTGAGGTATGTTTTAAGTATTCGCCTCTGTTGCTGATTATTTGGAATGGTACTTACACTATGTTATTCCTGTATTTGTTCGTGAGATAAATGAAATATTTAGTTGTCGTATTTCATAAAGGATGTCTATTTGATGTATGTACCTACTGTGATGTATTTTGCACCTACGTGACTATTATAATTAACTAAATATATTATATAATACATAAATAAACCATCCAGCTTGCATACGTCGCTTATCCTAGACACGATAACTTTCACGATGTACGAGTATATATACATAATACATAAGTAGAATTATCTTGGTATGGTAGTCCGTAGTTTAATTGGGTTGATAAAAAAAATAGGTTTTCAATTGTTAGGACTGCCAAATTAAATTGAAAGATTTTGTTTGTTTTGTTATGAAATCTCTCGCCGGATAGAATCACCCTATCATCTCCACTTAACCCCTATTAAGCATTTATACAAAGCAAAGCTACGCAATTACGTACCTGCCTTGCATAAATAAATATCTAGTTTCATGCTTCTTCAAATTGAACGGATTTTAAAATGGTTCTTTATTTTATAAACTCGCGATATGGCGAGTGAATCGCAATTAGTATTTAAGTACTTTGAATATATATTAAACTTCATTTGGACGTGGATATTGCATAATTTATTAATAATACAGGAAGTTAACTTACTATTATCGAGGTGCTTTCTTTGTTTGCCAACTTATAAGTAAGATTTTACATTTCATTAGCGTCAATTTTTGTTTTAATAAAATACAATTTATTTGAATGATATTTAAAGTATTAGTTCGTTGAGAGCAAGTGCTTTCAAATAAGGAACTCCAGTCCAATTTTAAAGAAAAAATATCAATAATGACGTTCAAACTTAAATACCAGTATATTTAGTTTTTTTTCGAATTTTTTCATGGTTAAAATAATTTTCAAAGTTTATATTTTTCAAAGTCAGCCAAAACGTTCCAAATCTATGGCCGGTCGGTTTTTAGGTTAGAATATCAAATGTTAAAACAAGGATGAGCTATAACCATAAATAAACACAAGTTATAATATTATGTTCCTTTTATGAAAATCTAACTCAAAGAATAATAATAGTATTGAGCATAATAATTGTAATGATAATTGGTTTGCACATGAATACTCATAATAATATTTCACTAATAATAGTTTTTTTATATTGAACAACAATCATACACATATAACACAAATTAAACTGGTCTCAACAATTGAATTAGCTAAGTCGGTTGAGCGTTGCGCCGGATAGGCAGAGGACCTGGGTTCGAGTCCCAGATGCGACTGAAATCTTTTTAGTTTCTGTCCTTTTGTCCGGTTTCATCTTTCATTTAGGTTATTTTAATATTATTTTCTTCAACGAATAAATATTAAAATGAGGTTTTTAAATCTCAATAAAAATTATTAATAATTAAAAATTAAATTTATTCTAAAAAAAAAACAATTATAAAGCTTACAGTTACCCAAATTACGTTTAAAATTGGCCAAAACTAAAAAAATACGTATTCAAAATGCAAAA